>UCOK01018255.1:6349-24064 GCA_900474325.1 Synergus umbraculus | reverse complement strand
ATTAGAAGCTGCCAACGATGCGAACGGATTATTATATGGCCCTGGAATAGATGACTCCATGTAAGTTGAAAAAAAACAAAATTTACCACATGTAAAACGCTTTTGAAACTTTAAACGCGTTTTTCTCAAAACTATGTTTTCAAAATCGGTGATCAAGATTTCTCGAAAACGGTTGAACCGATCAGTCTCAAATTTTAACACAACCTTTTTAACTAGATTTTTTAGTAATTAATCGAAGATTTTTTTTCTCCGATAAATATTTTCCATTTTATAAACAATTTAAGGCTTAAATTTTCGTTCAAAATCGAGTCTTTTATTTTGAGAAGTCGCCATTTTGTCAAAAATTATTTTTTCGCTAATTCCTTCGATTAAATACTAGATAATGTATTATATTAACGAAATTTATTTGGTTTTTTCATTTCAGATAATCCGGTCCAGAGATATCGTGATCACCGTAAAATTGGTTTTTTTGCGGAGCTCTAGGAGATCGGCGATAGCAACATTCGAGATGATTATTTTTACAAATAAAAAATATGTTAATATATTATAAGGTTATTATAATATGTACACCAATTTTCAAATTAATAAATTGAATAGTCTGCGCGAAAAAAATTCTTGAAAATCCGTCTTTTTAAAGCCTTCTAACTGTATGTAACCCCTTAAAAATCCTTGAGAGAATTTAAAACATTACACGGTATTTGGGAAATACCGTGTATATGTAATCGAAAAATTGAAAGATCTATCATGATAACATCTTTGTAAAATGCATTAGAGAAACACGTGATGTAACACTATTATGATGTTATGATTTTATGATATATTATGATCCTAGGGTTATATGAGACTAGTATAATCTCCGAGAATAATAGTTTGAAGGGATGTATGAAAAAGATTCGAATTGTATGAGGGATGTGTGAACGCGATTGGACAATATATACTTATACGTAATTTGAAGCATGTGTTGGTAGAAATCGACACAGGTCAGAGGCAGGAACTCGCCCCTCTAATGGATTTCACTCATTTTTCTCCCCTGACGTCCCGTCTAACAGTGCAAACCGCCCAAACCATCACCGTCTCGCGACGATGGTCTTTAGGGTTGCTACTGTATTCATTCGACTTAAGCATTTCAAAAGAAGTCGCTAAATTCAATTATTTCCAATAATCAAAAAGTCTTAAAATACAATTTATAACATACAAATTGTTAGTTAACAGTTTTTCAAAGATTTCAAAGATCACACACTCAGAAAAATATTTTATGCAACAAAATATGTTTTGTTGGCTGCAATAAATTTTTGTTAGTTCAACAAAACGATTTTTTGGTTTAACAAAACGTTTTCTTGACCCAACAATAATTTGGTTGAGCCAACAAAAAAATGTTGTTGTCCGAACCAAACCTTTTTCTCAGTACAAGGAATTTGTCGTTCTGTTGTTATTGTCAAGATTTTTTTCTACTTTCTGTTCTTTTTTTTTTATCTCTTTGTTGATTTTGTATTTTTTGTGCTTCATCGTGTAATAGTTTCTCTTAGTTGTATGTACATATAATAAATATAGTCTGAAGTTATAACGCTTTTCTAAATCTTAGAGAAAAATTTTCCGAAACAAGTTTAAATTCCTTTTTTCCATCTGCTTAAGAATGTAGACCAGATGTATCGCATTTAATTAAAGCTGATAAAAGTCTAAAGATTACTGCATTATATTTTATCTCGACCTTTTAATTGTGAACCCAATAAGTAAACATTATAAGACAGGGATTAAACTTATCTTGCTGTGAGACGCGTGCAGACAAGCAGATGCAACGCAAAAGTGCGCTAAAATAACTTTTCTTACTTTTTTTATCAACAACCTAATCCAACCGACAAATGGCAAATGATTAATAAGTGTCGTATTATGAAATGCGTTGAATCTACAGTGTAGAGAGTCTACTCTTATCTTTAACACGCATCGACTCACAAAAAGCATGCTTATTCACGAGAGTAGTATAATAGTGCTGATATTATGATAAATCACTATATATATATATATATATACATAGTGTCTGATATTTGCAACTGACTTGCAACTTATAGAATATTATATATTTATTTAACAATTACGTATCGCCTGCTATCAAATCAAAAATTATCTCAAAACCTATAAAATTAATATTATTATTGACCGTTAGGGTGACATCCCATGATTGCGTTTTGCGTTGCGTCATAATGAGAGAGAAAGAGACAAAAGTATACTTGTCTTTTTCTCTCTCATTATGACGTAATGCAAAACGCAATAATATATGACGCCAGTCTTAGGAAGAATATAGAAATTCGAAAAAATAAAGTGTAGTTAAACCAGATTATGTATAAATAAAAATTAGAAGAAATTATATAATTTCTTTCGAGTCATATGACTCGGAAAAAAATAATGATTTAGACTGAAAAACTGGGAATTGAAGAAGGAAGTAAATAATTGACTTTCTTTAGGTCATTAACGAAAAAACGTAACCTTGAAAAAAATTCGTCATATCACTATATGAGTTATACAATGTTTTGATAGATAAATATCACAATCATGTGATGATCAAGGGCTTCAGATTAGGCGAAGATCTTTTGATGAAATCAATATCTTTTTATAAATACGGCGGGAATACTTTTATGTACTTTATTCTAAACACGTAAAGAGGAAATGAAAATTGAGTTTTTCAAAAATTATAGTTATTATATATTTAAAATTATTTAATTCTGGTGATTTTATGCTAAAAAATTTATAAGGATTTTAAACGATTTTAAGGAATTTTAAAACACTCTCTTTGCTTTAAGGATTTCTAGAGATATGGTTTTCTATATATTTCAAAATATTAAAGAACAGTTTAGAAGTTACTTTAAAAGGTTTTAAAAACTTTTAAAGAATTTTATTAGAGATTTAAAAGAAATCGAATTTTATTTCCTAGAATGAAAAATTAAATTCTTTGAATTAAACTCATATTCTCAAAAATTAATTTCAAAATATCCTTGAAACAAAATTTAAATTCCTACACAGAAAAAACAAGGACTGGAAGTATTTACAGCTGAAATCAGTTTTTGGGCTGAATTTAATTTTAAGTCAGTTTTTAGTCTTGTTTTACGACTAAGAAATCTTACTCTCTAAATCTGAATTAGTGAAAAGTGATGAGTCACTAATTTACTTTAGTGAAAAATTCTACTAATTGTTAGTTATTTTTAACTAAAACTTTAGTGAAAAGTTGAAAACTTCGAATTGAAATAGTGAAATACAACTAATAATTAGTAAAAATTTTCACTTAAGTAAATTAGTGACTCACTTTTCACTAATTCAGATTTAGAGTTAAAACAAATCCATTATAAATTTCCTATAATTAAGAATAAAATTTATATAATTTAACGCTTGTTCCACAGAAGTAAAAAAATTATGAAAATCAAATTTCTGAAAGTAAAAGTAAATAAATAAATAAAAAAATAACTCACGAATAGTATTGAAAATCATCTTCTTGATTCCGCCAGGTCAAAGGTATAAAATCACCGAGATGTTAATTAAATCAACAAATCAAATGATCAAAACAATTAAATGACACATGGTATAATATCTCGAAATTTCGTAAACCGCGCTTTACTATAAATGATGAATTACCGAATCAAAGAGCAGAAATATTTCTCTTTGGCACTCAATCCGGCTTTAGTTGATATCTAACTGGGTTCCTCTCATAATCGGACCTCATTATCATTAGGAGGCTGACAATGTAAAAATCCAAGTACGTGATAATCAAGTGCCTGAAGTCATTTGAAATTCACCAGAAACCAATCACAATGAGCGTGGTGGGGCGTGTCACACAGGTGTGTACAACTCTAGTTACAATACACTATCTGTAACACTGGCATTGACATACCAGAAATTATCGATCATGATGCTCTTCAACAAGGGGGGATAATTAACAATTTTCAATACACGTTGCAATTTTCACGTGATAAGTTACCACTATCTCTCAAATGTCCGGAAATTTTATTTATTTTTACACTGATAAAAAATTCTCTACAAAATTTAATATAATGACCCCAGAATTAAAAATATAAGTTCCCTCGATTAATTTAAAATAACGTTCTTATCTTAGAACTACTACGCGTATTTCATACTATTTCATATATATAATTGAAAAATCCCTAGAATTTAAAATACATAAATTTTATGTAAATAATAAAAAAGTAGTACGTGCTGAATATCAAGTCCGCTCCTCAAATTTATCACGTTTAATTGTTTGTCTATACGTATACAAATATCTTATCTTCAAAACTAAAGTCTTCTCGCATGCTTTTCATTTATACATATTTATGTTATTGTCTCTTTCTAATTACAGAGGGATTAAGATTACAGCCCGTCTAGAATTGCACTCTTTTTAAATTTTCCATCGTCTTCTATTTTATTCTATTTATTATATAATAATTATAATATATATATATAAATATATATATATTTTTGCAAATATTGAAGACAATATGTAATAATTTTTTTCTTCACTGTAACTTTTAAATGTCAATTTCGTAACAAAATTGCTTCTTTGAGAGAATCAATTAAATGTATTGATTTCGTTACATGAGAGGCTGTTATAGTTTTCACCTTGAAATCAGTGTTATATTTGTAAAATTCTAACAAAATATTAATCAATTAAAATACAAAGACTGATACAGAGTAGACAATTAATAAAAGTTCAAAGTTGCTAATTTTAGAATTTCCGAATCGATATTTACCCTACACCGAAAACAATATTTTCTTCGTTTAAGTGGATTCCTCTTATTCTGATGCAAGTTTTCCTCTACAATATGGTATATAAAGTTTTCCTCTTAATTTTAAAGGATTATTCTATTCTAGAAATAATTCCTCTTAAATAAGGAGGAATCCTCTTAAAAGTAGAGGAAAATAATCTAATTCATTGAGGAATATACTCATTTTTGAGATGATTTCATAAAAGGAATTTTCCTCTTAAACGAA
This sequence comes from Synergus umbraculus, assembly GCA_900474325.1. Taxonomy (NCBI): domain Eukaryota; kingdom Metazoa; phylum Arthropoda; class Insecta; order Hymenoptera; family Cynipidae; genus Synergus; species Synergus umbraculus. The sequence goes on along the minus strand of UCOK01018255.1, from coordinate 19,090 downwards.
GAAACTATTTTTATCGGTGTAATTTCCATTTGTCCTAATTATTTTCATTTGAGAGGAAAATAGTAATTCTGAAAACTAAAAAAAATTATATCAACTCATAAATAATATATATTATTCAGGAAAATTCGGACGAATAGAATAATAAAGGCAAATGATAATTCGCAAAAATAAATTAATATATATGATGAAAACTGACAATTCGAGAAAATGAAGATTAGAAAAAATATAAAAAATGGCAAATGCTGATTATTTGGAAAAATAAATAGGTAGATACGATGAAAAAAATAGAGTGAGCAGAGTAAAAAATAATTCATACACTTTAAGTTTATCTTACTGGGGAAATTTTTCCATGATGAAGTCGGAAATGGTTTATGATCTGCGTCAGCTTAACTCACAGATCAAAATTTGTTTATAAAATATCTGAAGGATGTCACATCGTCACACCCAAAGATAACAACGTTATGTATTTAGATTACTTGTATATTGTTGAACCCGAGACCTCCAACATTTGTAGGAACCTGTATCTCAGAGTGAGGTATTAAGAAGATATTATTGTCGTCGCTAATGAGTAACGAGATATGACGGCGCTTGAGCCACAATCAAATTTATGTTCTCACGCTTCTGCAATTTGATAAGCTAGTGTGACTCGCCGAATTTTTTACGTTTATAATATAGAAAAGAGACCAGCAGCAAAAGATAAATTCTAAAACCGGAAATAAATTTTTGCCAATCATGAACGTCACTATAATAATAATATAAATATGATGATAAGAAGATCCGTATTATATAATACATTCAAGTTCCAAGATACGTATTTTATGTAATTTCAAATTATACATAAAGTACTTTGAAGTGCCTGAAGTTATATACTTAGAAATACCTGAAAGGTGTATATATGTATATATGACTACTCAAAATATTTTCAAGTACCGAAACTTAGGTATTACCTAATGGAAATTTTATTTGATGTCATATCTTTTTTTGCTGGATTCAAGTATATACAATTTATAATTAAGTCTATAACTCGGTCCCAAAAACAGGAGGCAAAATTAGCCACACGCATCCTATCTCTTGAAGAAACCTCTTTGTTTGATCGATGGATCCTTCACCTTGGACCGGAAATTATGCGTCAGCCTATCGCCCAGCAGTGTCGGAAGTGACGTACCACCGTCTGATCACGCCACTATCTACCATTTGCCGATTGTATTTCCCCTGCATCCTTCACAAAATCACACGCTTTTTCACTTTTTCCTTTCATTCTCTTTATTTCTAATCATAGTAGTTCATTCACTTATTATATAAATTCGCGAAGCGTGAGAAAGTCGCGAATTATTTTTGATGATTGTATTACATATCATCTCGATAGACGCAGGAACAGTCTGATTAAGTTTTGCAAGTGCTGATGGACTGTAAACATAGTATCAGACTGATAAGAGGAGGAAGCGTTTCAGAAAATAGGACGAATAATCTAAATATCTCGCACCCAGAAAACAGTTTCTTCGAATGAAAGAAACTTTATTTGAACCAAAGAAATCATAGTATTGATATACGGGCAAAGAAACATTTCTTTGATTCAAAGAAATTTTTTTTGAATTAAACAAACAGTTTCTTTAAATTAAAATAATTCAAAATAATTTTGTTTGAATCAAAAAAAAAAATTATTTTAAAAGAAAGAAAGTTTTCTTGAATATAAGGAAATTTTAAATTTGAGTTATTAAAATAAAAGTTTTAATTTAAAACAAGGTTTTTTCTGAGTGTTGATCTTCATTTTTTTATTCTAATTATTTCGTACTACGCAATTATTTAAGTTATTTCACAATAAAGTCGTACATACGTATATGTACCTCAGGTACATACTTCAAAATAATTTTGGTACTTAAAAAATTAATCGAAAACTTTTTTTAAATACCATCAGCTTTCGTTCAGGGAAAGGAGAGAAAAATGGTCATAGGGAAAGTTTAAGTGTTTCTTTGAAAAGTAATAAAATCGAGAATAAAATTTTACTGATCCTATAATGCGTTGGTGGAAAAATATTCTGTTTTAGTATACTCTTTCCCTATGCGGAGAGTAATTTAAAATCTCATATACATATATCAATCTTTGATCTTGAAGTGAGTTTTCACACTATAGAGTCGGTATTTATAACGAACCCTTTGATCGTCATCCTCTCAAACCTTCGTTTATCACGTGATCTCAGGTTACACCATAAAATAGTCGGGCACAGGCTACTGTGTCACTGTGGAGGCGTGTACGAAAAAAAAGGTCATCCAGTGTTTTTTCTGCATCCCCTTTGTCCTAAATCTTGGAGCTTCATTTCACGCCTGCTTTCCAAGACTCAGCTAGACACTCCGGCAAACTCCATTTCCTATAAATCATTCTCTTCACACGGTGGTCGTTTCGATTTCTGTCAACCTACGACTCGATCCTCTTCTCGATCCTTATACATATGATGTATATATGTAGTGTACTACTAAGCAGCCACGCAAAAAAAGAGTTTTCGAGTAAAAGGCACAAATTACCATTTTTTTTAGAAAATCGATATAAATATTAAATACTACTGTTTTTGTTTTGAATTTTTGCCACTTACTCGTGATTACTATATAAATTGAAACTTTTGACAAAAAAACTAGCTTAAAATACAATTTGCATTTTGATTTTTTGCCACTTTCTCAAAATTACTATGCAAATCATAATTCTAAGCCAGTAGCATAGCTGAAAATACCATTTACATAAAGCAATGAAATATGTCAAGTAATAAAAACTACTTTCCTTAGCACTTTTGACTAAAAGGAGTAGCAAAAATTACCATTTGAAGATCGTACTCTCGAGCATTAGTTTTAAATAGTAAGGTTCAAATCGAAGACGAGTTAAAAAGTACCATTTAGAAATAGTAAAATGGTATTTTGGCGAAGAACTTAGCTGAGATTTTTAAGTGTTTAGGCGTGCGTTAAATTTACCATTTGAAATAGTACTCTTATATTCTGAATCGTTTTTTTTTTTCTGGAGAAATAGTATAAAGTGCTAAATGACTTTTCAGAGCGCAAATCAGCCACTTCGAAATTGTACTATTTGCTCTGATTCCGGATTACATTGTGCTATTTACTTTTTTGCGTGAGGGCAACGGAGACCAAACAGAAATTGTTTTCTCCTAATTTCTGATTGAAAATTTATCATTACCTTCACATGTATTGACTTTTAAACTCGAGTTTCGAGTTTAAATCGAGTGGGAAATGTGTGCACAGAAAAAACTAGAGGTTCCACGCTGTTGCAGCTCCGTTGAAAATGTGGTTTCTTTAGAATCTGTCAAAATCGGGGTGTTAATCAGAAGTAAAGAACTACTAAAAGTGGTTCCTTTGATGACATGAAGTTATCTGTAAAGGCTCTTTTACTTGTTTTTGTTTTTGCTCATCTGTTCAGTGTTCTCAAAGTTGGGTCCCTGCGCGCGCAGCGTGTGTTAGAGAAATTCTGCCATTGGCTGTAATGTGCGCGCGATTCAAGATCGAATTAAATCAATTCGATTTTGAATCGCGCGCCACATTACAGCCAATGGCAGAATTTCACTAACACAGGCTGCGCGCGCAGGGAGCCAACTTTGAGAACACTGCATCTGTCAAGTAATGTGGTTATTTTGGACGACAAGATTTGATTCCTTTGGATTCATTTTCGAAAAAGAGTGAATTTCACACCGTAGGAGTTTTGGTTTGTTGCATATCCATTGGAACCCAAAAGTGGTTCCATTTAAGATACTAGTTTTTACAGTGTGATAGAGTGTGTGCGATGTGTTACAAAACACAATTTTGTCAGATTTGTAGTTTGCTTGAGTCGAATATAAGTGATAATATATTATAATGCAACATTCGTCTGCCAGCTTTATGAATGCTGATCAATGCTGGTATTAAAGGACTCAGCCCAAGGTGAGGGGCCCTCCCCCGTCTTACGATGGGAGACGAGATGATCTCTTGTGGGCGGATCCTTGCTTCTCACATTTCACTTATGCTGAAGTATAATGTCGAACATGAAGTAGAATGGCATATGGTTACCAGCATCTGACCTCGTCTAGAATGTCACATTATAATATGAATACGTATAAGCACGTGGTATATTGCAGCGTTACCAACGGCACGCGACTTGCTCTCGAGTCATTGGCTCGCACGATTACGTCTTACTGCAGAATCGCAAATCTGTTTTCCACACTCGAAAACTTACACTCAAAAAAAAGAGTAAAAAACAAAAACATCACTGCGAATATATCTCTAAAATCGGATCATAGTCGCAAATGTCGCAATAATGTTCAGCATGGATAAGAAAAATGCGAAAATACGTAAAAAAAAAGTCTTGCGTCTCATTATTTGAGCCTGCAATTTCGAAAATAATTTGATTACCAAAAAATGAATTACTTACGCATATTTGTAGACCTATACTTATTAGGGTGGTCTTTATTTTTTCGATTTTCGATTCTTCTTGGTTAAATTTAGAGGTCCGCCATTTTGTAAATTTTGCAAAAAAAATTTTTTCGTATAGATGTGTTTTTTTAACATAATTTAAAGATGAAAATTGCACAGAGCCAAAGGATTCCGGTGAAATATAAAAAAATACTGCATTTCAAGTTGGACGAAAAGAAACTTTGAGAGCTTTGAGGCACATATTAATATTAACCGATTTTGCTAAAATTTGGTGGAGATCATTTTTTGGGTCATTATAACAAAATAGGGGGGCGAGACCAAGAAGAATCGAAAATCGAAAAAATAAGGACTACCCTAATACATATATATGAATAAATCCATCTGACAAATGAGACAAAACGTGTGTCCGTTTTTAGCAAGGTACGTATGGGTTTTTATATGTACCTTTAGCCTCCCCCATTCATTCATAGCGTTATGATTATATAAGTAATAAAACATTTAGCGGCCCCCTTGCAGCAGTAGCTGAAAGTGAGACATCCCTCATTCACCTCGTTATTGTCTCTCTCCGCACGATCGTTTCGCGCATGTGACTTCGCTATATGTACACGTGCATACAAGCCTAACAATAAGTGGGCTCATAGTCATTATTGACTATGAAGTTATTGGCACACATACGTCAAAACGAGAAAAATTCAGTTAAGGGCGTGTCGACAGATGCAGTGAAATACATATAACAAATATATGTATGCTACGCATCGGTGCAGATTATTTTAAAAATTTTTTGCATTTACTTTTGCAGATAGCAATTTTCCTGATTATACTTTACAGTTTACAGGCATATTATTGATTCAAGCTGGATTTGAAAAGTAATAACGCATTAAAAAAAAAGTCTTTTGGATACATTCGGATTGGTTTTAAATGCATGATCGGATTGATTCGGAATGTGGAACTCGCAATTGCACGGATACAAGATTTCAGATTTGCTCGAAATGACTCAAATTCATACGGATAAGGCTTCTATCCAAAACTTTTGCCAAGGTCAAATGTAACAACTAAAATTGAGTCACTTAAAATCTATTATTACCACTTTCTGTTTCTGAAGTTCAGTTACAGAAAATGTAAGCTTGTACAACCTTGAACTCTTTGAAGCACATTTCGCAGAATCCTTTTCCTAGAGCCAACACTTTGAGTTGACCTGCTAATTATACTATGGTATGCTAGCAATATTAGCATAAACGCTCGATATTTCTTCGCGACTCGAAACGCGATAATTCACATGCGTTTAAGAAATGTTCATACATTATGCAGGAGTTTAATATCTAGGGTGAAAAGCTGCAAAAAGTGCAGTGAAATATAATCCACAAGTTTTGTTTAAGGCCGTTTCGTTTCCGATTCTGCACTGATAAGTAAAAAATAGTAAAGAGTCATCTATTTTGAGATTGAGAAATTAATATGTCTCTTGTGATATAACAGTTTTATTGAAGTGTTCTTTCTGCTGGAAGAATTAAGTTGACATCTGAATTTTACGAAAGAACAGGAGAGTCACACAATATTACGAATTGCGGAAGAAAATAATGGAAATTAGAGGTTCAATCCGCAAGTTTCACGAAAAGCTTGATCAGGCTTGGAATAAACACCATCATATATAAGAAAATTTGAATTTTCGAGTTTTCAATAAGAATTTGTATGTGTCAACGAAGAAATGTTCATACTAACAAGAATACATATTTATTCATTACATTTTGAAGGATATCAGAGCCTTCCTAAAATTTTAAGTACATATATAGACACACTGAGAAAAATATTTGGTGCGGACAACAAAAAATTTTGTTGGTAAAGCAACAAAAATTTTTGGTTGTGCTAACCAATTTTTTGTTGAAGCAACCAAAGTTTTGTTAATTCAACCAAAACTGAGATTTTGTTGGTTCAAATGAATTTTCTTAGTTCAACTAAAAGTTTGTTGAAAGAACCAAGATTTGGTTGGCACAACCAAACAATTTTTGTTGCTTCTATAGCAACAAAAAGTTTTGTTGTCTGCACCAAACATTTTTCTCAGTGCATGATCAAACAAACTTAAGATTCTTATTTTGAAACATATACAATATATATGTCTGTAATATCAAGCGAAAAATAAAATTGCAGATGTCCCTTGCGATCTATAATGTTCAGATGTTTTCCCCTTTTTCCGATATGATGTTTGGTTGGACGCAGCCTGTAGTTTCGTGTACATACCTATCTCGAATATTGGTCGGACAAATAGTCGATTGGGAATGGGGCAAAACGGTCGAAGTGGGCAAAGCGGGCGGACATGTGTGAAATTAGCTTAATCTCTCGGCTAGCTCGGATGACAATGGAGATACAAATGTGATTCTTGTACAACACGTATTGCCATGGCGTTCGGGTGACAGCAGATCTCACCCCAATGACAAACCCCGTCCCAATGCTGTCTTTCACCGTGTAAATACATTAGAGGATGATCCCCCCATTGGCGTAGCCAACACACTAACCCAGCAATTTTCGTTCCGCATTTTTCATTCAGCTACCTGTTCAGGTCCCTTTCTATTTCAAATTCAAATTCAAGTTCAAGGAGTTAATACCAACGAACTGGCGACGGTATAGTGCACTATGAGTCAATATCATATTTCTGGCTAACAAATATCCAGAAATTTGTGAAACAATAGCGATCAACAGGTGCTTTATTTCTAGATTTTTTGCGAAAGTGATAATTTTAAGACTATATTTTGTAATATTCAAAATTCATTAAAGCACCTGAAATTATACTTTGAAGTGTCCGTTATTTCCAAATTGTTGAAAGTGTTTAAAATTAATAAATTGACTCAATATCAGATAAATACCGTTCGCAAAGTAGCTTTAGCTTATAGAAAAATTCTACTTTAGTAAAATCTGAACCGATTGTGCGAGAAATGTTGTGACTGTATAGATAGCATTAAGAAAAGCGGTTGAAATCAATATTCTTTAGATTAAAATTAGGAATCTGGATCATTCGAACCGGAAATGGAGCTCCTACGTCGGTGGTTGGCAGATATCGACGAGGCAGTAATTTAACAATGAGCCAGCTGGCGCGTGCTACGGGAAGAGCCCGTAGTACGACCCCTAATGTAGTTATATATAGTGTACTTTACCATACGTAGACTATGCAGACTCGTCTGTTTACATATACATACATACATATATATATATATACACACAAATAAAAGAAAATATAGGTGTATATAAACGACCTACACTCCCTATTTATTGTTGTGCATTATTCTGCACAACAATAAATAGGGATGTCTCATCCCTTTTGTTGTGGCGGTTCTCGCGTCAATGCACCCGGAATCTCTCGCCTATTTTTCATTCCCTCTTCATCTCGTCTATGTATTTATTTGCGTCCCGTGTAAAACGCGCAATATTCGTCTACCGGCTAATTGAGTAATTTCGACATTCAATCCCCTATATAAACTTCTCTTTCTCCTCTCTTTCCTTATTCCCTAGCTTCCATCCCAGGTATAGAAAGAATTAAGTTCTTTCACTTTTCCATAATCATCTCATAATAGAATTTAAACTTATTGATCTCTTTAAACATTCTTTAAAGTCGATTAATTTGAAGAGCCATTTATAGCTTATTATTTTAACTTGTTATATATTCAGTTATCTTTAGTCAATTCAATTTTTATCGAGAAAAAGTAGATCATTTCATTTTATTATATTTATAATATTTAATGTGGCATTGGCCCGGAATTTTTAATATTTAATCATAAAAATTTTCGTTTTGAAACATTTCCAATTTAATATATTTTTAAGATTCAAATTGATCGCGAAAAAATATTCAATAAGTTCAGGGACACTCGTCGGCTGCAAAATCATATTTTTCAAGAATTTTCTTTAGTTTAATATATGTATCAGATTGAAAGAAAATGCTTGAGTTACTCGAGTTAAGCATCACCCGCCCCATCACTGAGCCTGCATTAGCATTCTTAAAATTCGACATCGGACCTTCGATTGTTATCAAAATGACTGCATGTGTATATGTTATTTATAATTATAGTATGTAGTGGAAATAAAGACGCATTTATGATACCACTGCAAACATATTAAGCGATATACAGTTGAATGAAAAACTATGAGTTGAGGGTTTCTCAGAGGGGCAAATCTCGCACGTGTGCTTTCCGTTATAAAATAAACTATAATCACGCATGCTGGACATCAGGTCGACGGACGCTCCAAACCATTATCGGTTCAGATAAATATAATAAATTCTCTTCGTATATTTGATCGCAGTTTTATAATTCTTGAGTCATTATTATAGAGGGACTTTCATTTTTTTTATTATAATGCAATTTGCAATATTTCATAAGATTTCTGAGCATTTAAGAGGATTTTACTGTAATTTATATAGATTATTTCAAACATTCTAAGGATTTTATATGATTTTATAAAATATGATAAATTTCCATTTCCATATATGTATACATTATGTTAGGTATATTTTTGATTTTGTTATCTGAGATTGGATAAGACTTGAGTATCCTCTTAAATTCTTCAGTCTCTCATTTTGAATAAAACGGAACATGCATCTAAAAGGGCCATTATCGTAGGGTCGTAGGTCGCGTCGCGTGAGAATAAAAAGAAACCATGCGAAAGGAACCTTATGTCCGAATTACACGCCTCTGTCTCTTTTCTACTGTGTCTTCTGCTGGGACTCTTTTCGGCGAAGTGATTCGCGCGATTTTCTTCGCGCGATACTCTTCTTGCGAACAACTTCCCTTCTCTATGCGTGTCGTATTTGCAAATGTCAAGAATGAACATCGCAAGGAACACCCGTGAATAAAATATGACCCGCGAAAGACGCCCAACAATTTTTCAATGACGTCTGTGCCAAATTTCGAAATTTCATTTTAAATTATGATCTATATTATATCTAAAATGATGTTGACTTCATATAACAGAATTAATATAAAAAACATCATTAAAGGTATTGGATTTTTGAGATATATAATAAAAAAAAGTCAAGTTCTACTCAGAGCGTGGGGGACATAAGCTTCGAAATCCAGCCTCTCTACATAATATATGTATATCTATAATTCTGCTATTATTATATTATATATATGAAAAAGCAAATTTGAAAAATTGTCTAAAGCATCATCAAAAAAAAGTGAAAATCGATTTTTTACCTTGAGGTCCCTTTCCTCGTGGAACAACGTTTGCACATTTGTCACGCAAAATGAGGAAATTTAATTTTTATGTTAGAATATTTTGACTAAATTGAGTGTTAAAAATGCTATGGGGTGGTAAAAATGGTTGAGGTAAAAGTAGAGGTTGCGACCCTGGGATGGAGGATCATCGCGTCGAGTCCAGCCGTCCGTGTTATTTGACACAGTCCTAAACCCGATTCGCGCCACACGCTTCTCGTATACGACGGTTTTGTCTCGCGTAAACGTTCCCAAGCAAAGAACAAACGCAGATCTCATCTCTCTTGAAATCCCTCTTGCTTTGGCATCCTTAAGGTTTTGGTCTTCATCTCTCTTCCTCTGAAAAGTAGACGCCAAGTTCCCACACAGAGATACCTCAACTCTAAAACCACCTACCCCCTCAACAGTGAATGTCCGCTGACGGAACAAACGATTCCCAAGGGAATGAATGAATATATGCCTGCAAATCTTTCCAGAAGATAAGCCGCCATTGTGTGTTGGTTTCATCAAAAAAACGCGCCAAAATTCGAGAGAGGCATTACTCTAACGCGAATACCTCTTATACTCGCATGCACTCACGCGATGTTAATAATGTAAATGTAAATCACTGAATTTGCTTAAAATTAAAATTAAATAAAAAATCCATTAAAATTCGTGAAAATTTCTTTCAAAATTTAACAAAATCTTTTAAAATTCCTTGAATTCATGACGAACTTTAAAATCTCTTAAAATCACTTAACATATATACGGTTCGTGAAAAGATTCCATGATATGATCTAAAAACTTAAAAATTCCTTAAACTCTTCAGAAATGCACGACGAACTTTATAATTAATCCCTTAAAATTCGTCAATAAAATCTCTCAAATAATTTTCATGAAATCTTTTACAATTGCACAAAATCTTTTTAAAATCTTTAAAAAATTTCTTGAATTCCCTTAAAATTCCTTAAAATTTCTTTAAATCCCTTAAAATTTTTATAAACTCCCTAAAATCCCAAAATGTTCCTTAAATTTCTCTGTAATCCTTGGGATTTTATGAAATCAATTGATTTTTTTTACTAATCCCTATACCCAATAATAATTGTTGCTTTACTCTCTAAATCTGAATTAGTGAAAAGTTGAAAACTTACTAATTGAAATAGTGAAATACAACTAATAATTAGTGAAAATTGTCACTAAAATAAATTAGTGACCTACTTTTCACTAATTCAGATTTAGAAAGTACTAACGCATTATTCAGAAAAGAATACCATATATAAGAATATAACGACTACGAACAGATTGTCCGTGAAAATGTAAACATCTGCTATTCGGGACGATTTCTGTCAACTTTTCTCAGTCCATCTTCCAAAATGCGAAACGGAGGCTATATCTTCGTCAGAAATTTCCCGCCCACATCCTCCGGGGTTTACTATATTAAAAATAACATAATTAATCTCTTACTCTGTTGTAAACTCAGAAATAAATATATACATATAATATGGTTTGAATTCTATTGGCATCTTTTTGAAAAATTTTTAAAAATTTTCTTCTAATATAAAAAAGATGGTTTGAATAAAATTATAAAGTATAGTCTCTGCTTTTCAAATCTTATTTTGACATAATTAGTACAAAACATATATAATAAAGCTAAAGTTCTATAGGAAAATATTTTGTTTAGTAAAGAGGATCAAAACACATGTTGCTCCTGAGAATAAGTTTTACGAGATTGTCTCAACCTCTCTTGAAATATATTTTCGAGTGCCTATTTTATTACCCTAGACCTGCGTTAATTGATATTTTCAAGACATCATCGCCGACACTTCTTAAAAATCTTTAAATTCCAAAAACTCCTTTCAAATTCCTTAAAATACCATAACATATCCATTAAAATCACTGTAAAAAACTTTTAAATTTTACGTCTTGACGCGATTTAAGGTTTTAAAATAATAAACCAATTTACGTGGGATTGTTTGCTTGAAGATTTGAATAGTGCAGTTCTATCGACTATCTCGAGAAGCAAATTAGTTGGAAGCCATCAACCGCATGTTTTTATCTTGAGGCACGTTATAGAGTCTTGTTGCGTCTGATACTGGTTGCGACTACTTTATTTCTACATATGTAGTCGCCGTTCTCTGTCCAGCAAAGAGGATAATGATCTTTCCAAAACGCGCAAGTGCGTTATGAGCGTCTTTTTGTGCTGCTATATACGCAAAATTATAATCAATATTTATAAAATGATAAAATTGTATTCTTTATAGAACTCTAAATGTGAATTTTATTAATGAAACTATCAGCGCCACCTGTATTGTGGGCAAATTTTTGCGCCAGCTAACGCCGCGATTAATAATTAATATAATAATAATAATAATAATAATAATAATAATAATAATTCATGGACATAAGTTTTATCATCAAAAGAAAAACCTGTAAGACATTAATTACAATAATTATTTCAGTTAAAAATTTATGGTATGTTATTATAGAGAATATATATATATATACTACTAATTCTTAGTTATTTTTAACTAAAACTTTAGTGAAAAGTTGAAAACTACGAATTGAAATAGTAAAATACAACTAATAATTAGTAAAAATGTTCACTAAAGTAAATTAGAGAGCAGGAATTCGATGAGATATTAAGGGTTTCTAAAGATTTCAAAAGATATTATAGATAAGACAATAAAAAAATTTTTCGATTCTTGAAATAACATTCAATTAATGCCATTAATTCAAATTGGACTTCTCTGAGAACTTTCCAATCTCCGCAGTATTGCACACAGAAAAAAAATTTCTTTGAATCAAATAAACGTAGAGCAAACTAAAAAATATCTTTGAATTAAATAAAATTTATTTGATTCAAAAAAATTTTCTTTTTAATTCAATAAAAAATATCTTTAATATCAAATAAATTTGATTTAATTCAAAGATATTTTTTAGTTGGCTCTGAGTGTGAGGAAAGAAAAATCTTTGTACATATATATGTATAATAGTAATTTTAAGAAGACTAAATAAGTGTAGTGTTGATGGAAAAAAATTCAATTATACAAAAGACCTCGAGGAAAATAAGCGGGTTCAAATCGCGCACTTAAGTTGATGCATCAGTGACGTCGCCGCGGAGAATTATCGAATGTGAGGTACCGCGAGGAGTAGGGGGCGGGGGG
>UCOK01018252.1:0-25634 GCA_900474325.1 Synergus umbraculus | reverse complement strand
CAAGGAATCTTTATTTCCCTTACGTCAGCTTCGAACTTTGAATATTAGAGAAGTTATAGTTGTTAAACTAATTTTTCAAAATTAAATAGAACCATAACTTTCTTATTTCTCAATGAAATGCATTAATCATACAGGTCAATCGATTCGTCTCTACACAAAGAATTTTTTTTTTCCTTACGTCAAGTCAAAATTTTGATTATTTAAAAAGTTATAGTCGAAAAATTAATTTTTGAAAATACAATTAACATTAACATGCTTATTTTTTAATGAAATGCATTAATCATATAGGTCAATCGATTCATCTCGATGAAAGGAATCTTCATTTCCCTTACACCAGCTTTAAATTTTCAATATTTGAGAAGTTATAGTGGAAAAATGAATTTTAAGAAAATTATAAAAGTAAATAAAACTTTTAAAATTAAATATTTTGTGAAACCTTTGCAAGAAATTCAACTAGGTATGTAGTGGAATTACTATGTAAAATTTTATCAATTTATCTCTACGCGTTTTCAAGAAATTGCAGGATCGTGACATACACACACACACACACACACATAATCCGGACATTTTTTCAGATGATCATATTAGATATATTGCCCTTGAAATATGTTCAAAAAAACCTTTTTTAGGAAACTGGATTTTGTCACCACTACAAAGCTTCCTCTATGAGGAAGCAAAAAGAAATAAAGAAGTGGTGATTGATAGAGATAGGTGATGATGTGGTTTGAGATGAAGATAGAAAAAAATTGGCGGAGATAGACATGAGATTTAAAAGGATAGAAAAGAGGAGATTCAAAGAAGTAAGAGTGGATGTGGATTGAATTGGGGATAGAAAGGGATAGAGTGGTGTATACGCAGATATAAGGAAATAGAGAACTGGAGATTAATAGAGATAAGTGTGAATTGAGCTAGATAAGGAGATAGAAAGGGATTTACAAGAATAGACGAAAAACAGGAAGGAGTAGAGAAGTGGGTATAAAAGAGATAGGAACATTTTTAATTCAGAGGGAGATAGAAATAGAAAGAATGGAATAGGCGAGAGATACAGAAACTCGGATTGAAAGAGATAGGCGTGGAATTGGAATGGAATGGGTGTAGAAAGGGATAGAGAAATGAAGATTAAAAGAGATAAAAGCGAATTGAGATCGACAAGGACATAAAAAGGACATAGAGAAGTTGGGATTAAAAGAGATTACGCGCGAGAGAGAAGGGGATAAACAATTTTTATCCTTGTCTCTCTTAGAGGAAAAAAAGATAATTTCTATCTCTTTTTTTCCAGCAGAGTATATACATAGAGAGGAAAGTTGGGATTGAAAAAGATAGGCACGGTAGTAAATTGCAAAAGGGATAGAAAAAGATTGGCATGGATAGGTGGAAAGTAAGGAAAGATTAGCGTGGATAAGTGGATGATAGGAAATTATTAGTGAAGATAGACGAAGGATACAGAAAGATAGAAATATTAAGATTCAAAAAGAAAGAGATTATTGTAGATTAAAAGAGATAGAAATAGATTGGCATGGATAGGGAAGTATAAATTTGGATTGATTTTTCCTTTCTTTTTGAACCAAGCAAGGAATATAATAAGTTAGAGACAAAAGGGGTCTGTAAAAGATAGGTTACTGATTATGCTGACAAAGAGATTGAAAGGGATAGAGATAGATAGACAAAAAATAAATGAGATTGAAGATATAAGTTATAGATTTAACAGAGATTGAAAAATTTGAAAATTAATAAATTTGAAACTAAGGATAGAAAAAGATTAAAAATGGGAGATAGAAAGATATTCAAATTTTTTGTAAAGAATAGAAAAAGATAGGAAAAGATAGAGCATAGTGAAAATTATGCATACATACAAAGATATAAATTAGTTGCGTATTTTTATTCACGTATATTATGTATATACAATTTCAATTCTTAAATTCCTTTTTGATTGGATCTATTTAAATGGTGATGATAGTGGTGGTTATGGCTATGGTGGTGACCTATGTGAAGTTGACTATGATGTTTCTCGATATCTATATGTACCCGGCCAATGGTTGTATGGCGCTGGGGTAAGTTGACCTGCTCCTATTATTACGCCTTGAGCACCCGATGGCTGCTCTACTCTTACTAAATTGCAATAGACATTATAAAACATCGATATGGGTCCACTTCCATTCGACCGATAAACATTGCCATTCGGCAATCTAATTTCACGTCCAGCTACTTCATTTTGTATAGTTATTGAACGAATTAATACATAACCCTGTACAGCACTATTACATCCTCCTGGTCCCCAATTATGTTCCATCTGTGAAGACAATACTGCAAAAAGAAGAAAATTTCCAATTAACATTTCCCTTTACAATTTCCCCTATTCCGTAATTTTCAATTACCATTTCCGTATTTTATTTCCCTTTACCGTTTCCCTTTACCATGATTTCCGTTTACCAGTTTCCTTTACCATTGCCCTTAATCATTTCCCTTTAACGTTTCCCTTTACCATTATTCCTCTTTACAATTTCGCTTAACCATTTCCCATAACCATTTCCCTTTACCATTTCCGTATTTTATTTCCCTTTACCGTTTCCCTTTACCATGATTTCCATTTACGAGTTTCCTTTACTATTTCCCTTTATCATTTCTCTTCATGATTTCACTTTACGGTTTCCCTTAACCATTTTCCATTACCATTTCCCTTTACCATTTCCGTATTTTATTTCCCTTATTATTACCGTTACCCTTTACCATGATTTCCGTTTACCAGTTTCCTTTACCATTTCCCCTCACCATTTCCTTTCACCATTTTCTTTACCATGATTTCCATTTACCATTTCCCTTTACTATTTCCATTTACCATTTCCCTTTACTATTTCCATTTACCATTTCCCTTTACTATTTCCCTTCACCATTTCACTTTACCGTTTCCCTTAACCATTTTCCATTACCATTTCCCTTCACCATTACACTTTACCGTTTCCCTTTACCATTTCCCTTCGCCATTTTCTTTACGATGATTTCCATTTACTATTTCCCCTTGCCATTTCCCTTTATCATTTCCCTTTACTCTGATTCCACTTTACCATTCCACTTTACCATTTCCCTTTACCGTTTCCCTTTACCATGATTTCCATTTACTATTTCCCTTTACTATTTTCCTTTACAGAGTGTAACAATTACATATTTTTAATAATTATGTTGTATTTCACTTACCAATGGAATTAAGAAAAACCACTAATATAAAGAACAAAGTACCAAAAACGAACTTCATTTTTCTAAAAATAAGTTTATGAAAAATTTGGTATACAAAAACTGATCAATTCAAAAAATAATTTCATCACTTTATATACTAAACACAATCTACGCGAGCTTACTTAATCTTCAAAATTTTACAAGATAACGTAGTAGAATAGAATTTTTATCGAAAATTAAATATTTAAGTCTGTAATTATTTATTAACCACGAAACATAATAGTCTTTTATTACAATGTTTGTCTATTTGTCATTTAAAGACAAAATCGACAAAAAATCTTTTAATAGAAATGACTACTATTCCTCACGTTTTTGGAGTCGCTGAATCCGAATCCATGGTGGTGATTCAAATGGTTATCCTTGACCCGATAGGGTCAAATGGACCGCGGATTTCGATTTAGCGACGCCGAAAACGTAAGCAATAGTAGTTATTTCTGCTAAAATTATTTTTTGTCAATTTGACCTTCAATTGACCTTCATCAAGACATGATGGGGTTAATCGGACACAGGATTTGGGTTCAGCGACCCTATAAACGTGAGGAATAGTAGTCATTTCTGCTAAAAAGATTTTTTTGTCGATTTGATCTTCAAATGACCTTGATTAAGACGCTAAATACTTATATCTACTGTCTGTGCAATAAATGTTTGTCCTTCAACAGAAGTTGTAATACGTCAGCCAAAAATTGGTAATAAAATTATTATCAAATTTTTTATTATTAATCCAGGTAGAGCTTCGATATTCTGAAGACCAGGATCTTAGATAACTGTTAATTTGAATGTACCAAGTTGATTTATATTTTCAGTAAATAAACCGCAATTCCAAAGTAATCTGCATTAAATTATGCAGTTACCATTTCTGAACCTTATCTCTTCATTAATACAGTGTCAAGAGAGTAAAATCACACAATTAAAACAAAATTACATTTTTAGATTATTATATCATTTCCAAAGCAGTTTTAAAATTCTTGAATCTTCTCTTTTCAATCCCTTTCTATCTCTGTATATACCTGTCTATCCCTTTATATCGCCTTAAAAATCTCAATTCGCTTTTATCTCTTTTAATCTCCAGTTCTCTATCCCTTTCTATCTCTGTATATACCTGTCTATCCCTTTATATCGCCTTGAAAATCTCAATTCGCTCCTATCTCTTTCAATCCCCACTTCTCTATTCCTTCTTGTTTCTCGTCTATTCTTGTCTATCCCTTTCTTTCTCCTTGTCCAGCTCAATTCGCACTTTTATCGATCTTTTTTTCTATCTGCTCTTGAATTAAAATTGGTCCTATCCCTTTCAATCCCCACTTATCTATTCCTTCCTGCTTCTCGTATATTCTTGTCTATCCTTTTCTTTCTCCTTGTCTAGCTCAATTCGCACTTATCTCTTTTAATCTCCAGTTTTCTATCTCTTTATATCTCCGCATATAGCCTTCTATCCCTTTCTATCTCTGTATATACCTATCTATCCCTTTATATCGCCTTGTCAAACTCAATTCTCTTTTATCACTTTTATTCTCCAGTTCTCTATCCCTTTGTATCCCGATTTCTTTCCACTTCTACGCATATCTCTTTCAGTTTGTATTTCTGTATCTATCTCTTGCCTATTCCATTCTATCTTTTTTTCTATCTGCTTTTGAATTAAAATTGGTCCTATCCCTTTCAATCCCCACTTCTCTATTCCTTCCTGCTTCTTGTATATTCTTGTCTATCCCTTTCTTTCTCCTTGTCTAGCTCAATTCGCACTTATCTCTTTTAATCTCCAGTTTTCTATCTCTTTATATCTACGCATATACCATTGTATCCCTTTCTATCTCTAATTCCATTCACATCCACGCTTATTTCTTTGAATCTCCTCTTTTATATCTCTTTATATCTCTTGTATATCTCCAAAAATTTTTTTCTATCTTCATCTCAAACCACATCACCATCAATCTCTTTCAATTCCCGCTTCTCTATCTCTTTCTATCTTTTGTCCATCCACGTCTATCTCCTTTTATCTCCTTATCAATTACCATTCATTCCTACCTCTTTCTTTCTCTGTATATACTTGTCTATTCCTGTACATCGCCTTGCCAATCTCAATTCGCTTTTATCTCTTTTAATATTCAATTCTCTATCCATTTCTATCCTCATTTCATTCCACTTCCACGCATATATACATATCTTTCAATTCGCATTTTTGTATCTCTATCTATCTCTTCCCTCTTCCATTCTATTTTTTTCTATCTCCTTCTGAATTAAAATTGCTCCTATCTCTTTCAATCCCCACTATCCCTTTCTATCTCCATCTCCATTTCAATTCCCTCTTATCTCCTTTAATCTCCAGTTCTCTATTCCTTTCTATCTTTTTGTCGATCTCAATTCGCTTTAAATCTCCAATTCTCTATCCCTTTCTATTCTTTGGGGTTCTAATGATTTCAAGAGATTTTCAATAAGAAACTAAAAAGGATTAAAAGAGATTTGTATAATAATTAAAAGATTTAGTGGTAGTTTAAAGTACCTACTTCATGAAATTTTAAGAGATATGGAAAATGGCTTCAATCTCATTTATTTCTTGTCTCTCCATCTATATCCCTTTCAATCCCTTTATCAGTATAATCACTAACCTATCTCTATCAGACGCCTTTTATCTCTAATTTATCATATTCCTTGTTTGGTACGTATTTTTATTTTTTTATTTTCTTGCACCAATATGTTTCTACTCTTATAATCTTTAATCTTTTTATCTAAAACTGATCTTTTATCATCAATCAAATTGAAATTACGAAAAGAGACACAACAGCGTTGAAATGATTACGCAAATAGAAATAGACAACTATATGTGATATAAAAAGATTGAAATGGATAGACTTGATATTATACTTCAAGAGAAATAGGAAAGGACTGAAAAGACTATACAAGATTAGAAATGTATAGAATGGTAAAGATTGATATGGATAGACTTGATAGTATACTTCAAGAGAAATAGAGAATAATTGAAATTATCATAAGTGGATAGATGTGGATATAAAGGCATGGATTGAAAAGGATAGGCTTCCTAATAGATTTTAAAAAGGATAGAAAAGGATTGAGACGGTTAGATTAAGGATAGACATGGATAGAAATGTAGTGATTGAAAGGGATAGACTTGGTACCATGCTGGAAGTAAAGAAATAGAATGGGATATAAATTTTCTATCTCTTCCAAGTATCCATTTTGCATCCCTAAAAAGCTATCCCTTTCTATCCTTTCTCATCCTATCTCTCATTCTATCCAAGTGACTGGTAATATCCTATCTCTTCTAATCCCTCAGTCTATCTCTTTCTGGTAATTTCTATCTCTTCCTATCCCCTAGTCTATCTCTATTTCTGGTAATGTCTATCTCTTTCTATCTCTTAGTCTATTTATTCTCCAATCTCTTTCAATCCCCACTTCTCTATCTCTTTCCATCAATGTATATATCTATCTATCCTTTTATATCTCCATTGACAAGGAAATAATAAGAGATAGATGAGGATACGGGAGAGATTGAAAGGGCAAGAAAAATGGAATTAAAAGACATTGGAGCGAATTTTGATTGACAAGAAGAAAGAAAGTTATAGGTTATAATAGGAGAGAGATAGAAAAGTGGAGATTGAAAGAAATGGATGTTGATGTGGATTGAGATAGAGAGAGAAAGAGATGGATAGACGGAGATAGATATTAGATAGAAAGGGATAGAAATGAGGAGATCCAAAAAGATAAGCGTTGATGTGAACTGACACGGAGATAGAAAGAGGGGGGGTAGGCGAGAGACAGAAAGGGATAAACACTCCTTATCCCTTTCTATCTTAGAAATAGAAGGAGATAACATGCGACTTCTTATTTTTGGTCTATTCTTAACTTTAACATCTTTCTTCAATTCTATTGATAAGTGTGAAATAATATTATATTCTATAATTTGTAGTTTGAGTCAATTGAAGATGCAATAATTTGTAATTTAATTCAATTATGCACAGTAATTTTCTTACGGCTGTACAGTAGTACTTTTTCTGTTTCCCCCCTGCTTGAAGTAAACGGATTCAAACGGATTGAAATGGATAGACATTTTTTATCTTGAGGTAGACAAGGAAATAGAAAGGGATAGACAAGAAACAGGCAGGCATACAGAAATAGGGATTGAAAGAGAAAGGAGCAATTTTAATTGAGAGGGAGATAGAAAGGGATAGAATGGAATATGCGATAGATAGACAGAGATAGAGAAATCTGAAAAGATATAGTTGTAGAAGTGGAATGAAATATAGATGGACAAAATATAGAAAGAGATAAGGAAGTGGGAATTGAAAAAGATAAAATGTGGGAATTGAAAGAGATAGATATTGATGTGGATTGATGAAGATAAAAAGAAATAGGCGGAAATATTCAAGAGATATAGAAGGATAGAAAAGAGGAGATTCAAAGAGATAAGCGTTGATGCGAATTGAAATGCAGATAGAAAGGGATAGAAAACTGGAAATTAATAGAGATAAGATCGAATTGAGATACAAGTAGACATGCAGATAGAAAGAGATATACAAGAATAGACGAGAAACAGGAAAGAATAGAGAAGTGGGGATTGAAAGAGATAGGTGTGGAAATGAAATGACATAGAGATAAAAAGAGATAGAGAGGTATACACGGAGATAGAAAGAGATAGACGGGAATGAATAAACGACGTAATGAGATACAGAAGTGAAGATTGAAAGAGATAGACGTTGATGTGGATTGAGATGAAGATATAAAGAGATAGACAAGAGATAGAAAAGAGGAGATTCAAAGATGTAGATGTAGTTTTAAATGGAGATAGCAAGGGATAGAGAACTATAATATTAAAAGAGATAAAAGCGAATTAAGATTGCAAAGGAGGTAGTAAGGTATAGAAAGGTATATACAGGGATAGAAAGAGATAGAGAAGTGGGGATTTAAAGAGATAGTAGATCGGTGATAGACATGGAGGTAGAAAGAGATATACAAGAATAGACGAGAATCAGGAAAGAATATAGAGGTGAGGATTGAAAGAGATAGAATGGAATAGGCGAAAGATAGATAAAGATAGAGAATAAATACGGATTGAAAGAGATAGGCTTGGAAATGGAATGAAATAGAGACAGAAAGGAATAGAGAATTGAAGATTAAAGGAGATAAAAGACAATTGAAATTGACAAGGAGATAGAAAGGAATAGACAAGTATGTACGGAGATAGAAAGAGATAGACGGAGATGGACAAAAGATAGAAAGATATAGGCGGAGGTATAAAGGGATAGAGAATTGGAGATGAAACGAGATAAAAGAGAATTGAGATTGTCAAGGAGATAGAAAGGGATAGATTGATGTATACAGAGATAGAAAGTGATATAACTGATATAGAAGTGGGAATTGAAAGAGATAGAAGACAATGGTGATTGACAAGGAGAGAGACAAGGGATAGAAAGGGATTGAAAAGACAAGATTCAAAGAGATAAGCGTAAATTTGTATTGAAAAAGAAATAGAAATAGATAGAGGGGATAGGCGAGAGATAGAAAGGGATAAACAATTTTTATCCCTTTTTATTTTGTATGATAATTCGGGTATACTGAAATTAGGACAAATATTAATTCGGAAATTTGTAAATTTGCTCAAGCATTAAAATTAAAAATCGGGATTATGGACATTAGAGTTAATGTTAATTAGGATAAACAAGGATTACTGTCAATAATAATTAGGGTGTATAAAGTTAGAGAAAATTTTAAATCGAAGACTTGAATTTTTAGGTCGAATGGTAATTATATCAAATCGAATTTAAAAAATAGAAATAAATAATAAAATAATGAATAATTTCCTACATCCACAAATTTAATGTAAAACAGGGGTATTCCCCCCGGCCATGATATTTTCTCTAATCACTGATCTGACACGACTATTTCAGCAACCTGCCGTAAAAACGGCACAACGCGATATGATCTGCAATGGGGTGCGACCCGTCATTAAAGTATAATGTACCCCTCTAAAAGCCCCATGAATATTTTACGAGCTGCATCGTGTCGCCTCAAATTGATTCGGGGCACATAAATCTTCCCTATCAAATTCTATTTTACTTTTACCTAATTTTTATTTCACCGAAATGTCTATGACTGAATATCAATTTTTTTTTATTTAGTTATAAGAATAATTTTTTAATTTATCTTATTTTTATTTCTCCAACTATATATTTCACATAACTTCTATTTCTTCGAATTCCTGTTCAAGGAACTTAAGGATTTTCTTTCTTATTTTAACGAATAACAATTTACCCTAATTTCCATTTCTCCGAATATCTGTTTAATCTAATTATTGACGTTTTTTTTCGAATGATTAGTTGGTCCTAAAATTTAATTTTCCAAATTTTCACTTCACATAATTTTAGAACGCTATGTTGTGTATTCGAAAGAATTCAATATAGAATTAGACAAGAACTAAAAAAATTACGATAGCAAAGTCAAAAATAAAGATTTAATAAAAATTAAAAACATTGAAACAGTTTGTAAATAATTGAAAATATAATAAATAAAATAATTTAAAATTTTTTATATGCATTAAAAAAAAATTATAAATTAACATTTTTATTCATTTTTAAATACCAAGAGGTTTACATATAATTAAAAATATTTACTACTTACATTCTTAGATGAAAAAAAAGTTATTTAAATTAATATACATATAATTGATTAATAAATAACGTATTAAAAAAAAGAAGATAATCAAAGATTTTTTGGGGAATCAAACGATTGAAAAGTATTGATAATATCTAAAAAAAAAATTTCAAAATTCAAGACTAATTATATCTATTGCTTAATTTAATAGAATTCAATTAAATTTCAAAGGTATTTAAATTACTTCAGAGACATTCAACACAATTTATTATTATTATTATTATTATTATTATTATTATTATTATTACTGTTATTGTTTTTAATAATATTGTTGTTGTTGGTGTTGTCGTTATTGTTACTGTACCTTTTGTAATTGTTGTCATTGTCGTTGTTGTTGTCGTGTTTGCTATTTTTGCCATTGTTGTTGTGGGTATTTTTATTGTAATTTTTACGATAGTTGTTGTTAGTGTTGTCACTGTCGTTGTTGTTGCGATTATTGCTGGTATTGCCATTGTTATTGTGACGGTTTTTGTTATTGTTGATAATGTTGTTGATGTTGTTATTGTTTTTGTTATTATTGTTGTTGTTGTTCTCATTGTAGTAGAAGTTGATGTTGCCGTATTTGTTGTTGTTTCCATTGTTGTTGTAGTTGGTGTTACCATTTATATTGTTACGGTCGTTATTGTTATTGTTATTGTTGTCATTGTTATTGTTACTGTCGTTTTTGATATTTTTGTCAGTGTCGTTCTTGTTGCCATTATTGTTGTCGTTGTCGTTTGTGTTGCGATTGTTATTGGTATTGCTATTGTTATTGTTACGCTTGTTGTTATTGTTGTCATTGTCGTTGTTTTTGTTGTTGGAATTGATATTGTTATTGTTACAAACGTTTTTGTTATTGTTGTCCTTGCTGTTGTTGTTGTCGTCGTCTTTGTTGTTCTTGGCAATGTTGTTGTTCTCATTTTAGTAGTAGTTGTTATCGTCGTCTTTCTTGTTGTTGTTTTCATAATGCAAATAACCGTTACAAATACTTTATTCCAAAATACAGAAAATATTCACAATGTCCTCAAGGTCTTCGAAATTCATCTCGATCGTTAAACGGAATGGACGCACTACTGACGCTATAGACATCATCAGAACCTCTCATCAAAAAGTGTTTAGCGCTTTTACAATGATCTACATATTCTGAAAGTTTAGCCCTCACATTCTGTTCAAGGTCACAAAAGGACTCATCAATATCTCCCCTTCCAGTGCAAACTCGATTCTTGCCCCTAGTTTTCAACATCTCCTTTTTTAATAGTTGATTCCATTCATTCCCAATAGCCGTCACTTGAGAACTTCTCTTGTAGTCCCTTCCACTATTTTCTTTATCACTGTCATGACAACTGCAGCTCTTGAAACTTCTTTTCCTCAAAGCCTTCTGATGTCGTCTCCCCAAGTGAGAGGAAGTTATCACATCACCAGGAAAAGTGTTCTTCCTCTCTTTCATGTTCCTCTCTTTTTTAATTCCTAATTTATTTGAACCAATCGAATCAGAAAAACATCCAAAATCAAAATACTTCTTCTCACTTCTTTCATCCTTTCCTTTAGATGTCCTTACATCATCTCTAGCAGTCTCAAAATCTCTTCCTTTAGACATCTTTATCTCATTTCCTTTGGATGTCTTTAAATCGTTCCCCTTGGGCATTCTTCCTCTCTTCCTAATCAAGAAACAATCCTCGTCCCCTCCAAATTCCCAACCACTTCCAATTCTGATCGGACATTCATAAAGCTTGTCACTTCCTCCTGCCATTCTCTCCTTCCTGTAACAATTGTCCGAAGATGGTTTAGATGATGATGATGATTTAGATTCCGAGGATTCTGAGCAATTTCTCTGACCTGGTGAATAACACCTCTTTTCACTAGATGCACTGACATAGTATCTTTGACTAGAAACAAAAGTCTTTGAACCGTCATTACTATCTCGATCCAACAAGATTCTGCAAAGCTTCGTTTGGATTAGGTACTTAATCCTCTTAATCGATTTATTGGAAAAAGGATCACAAATAGCATTCATTATATTTTGGGCCCTAGACTTGTTTGATGTTGTCCACGAGTCACCAGTCCCACTCATCTTATGTCTCTTATCACAAGATCTCTTCGGAATTCCTTTGCAAATCTCAGCAGACATGTCAGAGTTGTTTTCCGATCTTAAATGGAATTTTGGGTTCTTCTCGCGTTTGCAGCATCCAGAGAAATTGTTTCTTGCTTGAAAATTGTTTGTTACCTGACAAGTATTTGTTGGCTTACAAGTTGGTTGACAAGTTTTTGTTGACTTACAAGTTGGTTGACAAGTTTTTGTTGGCTTATAAGTTGGTTGACAAGTTTTTGTTGTCTTACAAGTTGGTTGACAAGTTTTTGTTGACGTCCAAGTTGGCTGATAAGTATTTGCTTCCTGACAGATATTCCTCATTTGCAACACACCTTTCAAGGGTTTTTTCAACATTTCAAAATCCTCTTCGAAGATAGTTATATCAAAAACAGATATTATCTTCGTGACGTTAGTTTCCAGCGAAATGACGGAATCCTTAGGGATCAAATCGATATTGACTCCTTTTGTTGAAGTTTTCCTCCAATCAAGATTGAGAGCCTTTGATGAAATTTCTCTTGTTTCCTTTATATCAATATTAATTCCCTTTGATATCATCTTTCGTTCTGTGGTTTGCACTGACACCGTACGAAAATTAGATCTGTTTTTGCTTTCTGTAAATATAGGTGACGCCTTCTCTCGAATTTGCGATTTTAGATGACAACTCGATGACAAATCCAAGGAATGATGAGTTGGTGATTGAGGTGACAAACCTAAGGGATCCTGTAAGATTATTCCAATTATTTAATTTATATAGGAAGACAATTCAGTATCTATATTTTAACAGTTAGGGGGGTTTGTCCTAATATAAAAATTGAAGTTATTCTACCGAATATATCAATTGCCTTACAAACCTTTTCAGAAATGAATTGACGACAAGGACAGTTAGAGTCACACTGATCAATCCCTTCTTCAGAGTCAGTTACAATAATATATGTTCTTTGGGGAACCTTCTCCTGATACCTTTGATAAACATTCATTAGGCTATTCTCGTCTTTATCCTTAACAAAAGTTTTTGAACAAACAGATTCGCAAATTTTCGGAAATTCTACATTTACTTTCTGAAGATCTCCTTTTTTTATTCCTGAATTTCTCGGCTGTGGATTTGGACGTGTGATAAAATTTCGCTTAGCTGCTTTAGGGACCTTCTCCTCTCTTTTTGGAATAGTTGCAAATGATCTGTTAGAAGGTCTACCAAAGGTAAGGTTACAACTTTTGCTAGTAATTTCTGCCTTCACTAGATGATCAGATTTCTTTAGTTGACTACTTCTAGAAAATTCCGAAATTCTTTCTGGTTTTGAGATTCTCTTCTTTGAAGTTGAGGCACCAACAGATTCCAATTTCTCAGCGTACTGCAAACGGCTTTTGGATTTCATTGATGATGAGGATATTCTAAAACCAGAAATTGTTGGTTGTTCCTTCATCAAGAGAGGTATTTTTGAAAAACTAGATCTTTTTTCTTTAAGAACTGCTTCGTTTTCCAAATTTGAATCCCCGATTGAAACCTGAGAAAGTTTCTGACGACTAGAAATTGGTATTGGAATTTGAGACTTTGTCTCTTTCAGAACTTTTCCAGACTCTGGAAGTTTTTGAGAATCAGGAACAATTTTGGAAACGTTTGTTTCGTTTTCCAGAAGGTCTCGATCTTCCTTTGCTAAACAAACCCTTTCTGTAACATCTGTTTCTTTTGGATCAGGAAATATTGTTTCTGATACTTTCACTTCTTCCAAATTAGGAGATGTGGTTGTTTGTTTCTTTGAATCCGGTTCTCCAATTTCTTCCAGATCACCTAATTCCCTTTTTCGAGAATCAATTCTTTCCACTTCCTCTTTCTTCAAAACTGGTTCCACTTCTTTTAAAACTGTTCTTTTAAAACAATCCGTAACGTCTCGTAGCTTCATTTCGATTGTGAAGAAACTGCTTCTAGAACAGGTTGAAACTTGTCCACAAGAACAGGTGAATTTTGGTCTCTGAAAATTGTTCGTGTCGTTTTCTGCCACGAGAGTTATCGTCGAATTTGTTTCTTCTCTGACAACTGTTTCTGGATTTGGAATATTATCAACATTATCTATTTTTGGTTTTTGAAAATTGTTCGAGTCGTTTTCTGCCACGAGAGTTATCGTCGAATTTGTTTCTTCTCTGAAAACTGTTTCTGGATTTGGAATATTATCAACATTATCGATTTCTTTTCTATCAATTTCATCATTTTCCTCTTCTTTTTCCTGAACATCTGACAGGTGATTTTCATAATAATTCGCTCTGGAGATTTCTGAACGACTTGATTCTTCAAAATCATTTTGACTTAATATTTCTTTTCTTGGAGACATTCTTAGATCATCCTTCGTCAACGACTTCCTGAAACTGGTTTGATTTTTGAAAACACTTCGACAAGTAGGTACTCTTGCAGAAAAGAGACAAGGTTTCGATCCAGAAGATTGACCTTGAATAGATTTCAGTTTGAAGCTAACGTAGCCAGGACGTATATCGCAAAGCAGGTACAAGTTTTTGATTGCTCCTTCTAGAAAATATTGTCAGTAGTTATTATAGTAATAATTCATTGAATAATATAATAATAATAACATTTTTTAATTCAAATAATGAACCTACTATTTATTCTGCTTAAAATATCATTCAAACAAGAGCAGATACTGTGAAGAACATCTTCAAACTTTTTTCTAATTGGCGCCAAACAAGAGTGTGGAAGGCTTTTATCGACCTTGGAAATCTTTTTTATCAGGTCCTCAGACTTACAAGGTAGCTTTAGTCTTCTAAATTTTTTTGGCCTGACTACATCAACACATCCACAGTCAGCAAACTGAACTTTCGATATACTGAGTCTCAAGTGTTCTGATCTCCTCTTTTTATGAGAATCAGAGACTGGTAATTTTGTTTTGGAATTCTCTCGATTTGAATTAGTTCGCCTGATTTTATAGGCTGAACTGGTTTCAGTTTCGGAATTGGTTTCACTGGTTGGATCATCATCAGCTTTTCTTTTCAAATTATTGTAAGGGAAATTTTCTTGGTCTTCGGTACCAATTTCTACCACGAGGTCACTTGGAGGATCCTCCCTCGGAGCTTGGAAGCTAGATATAGAAGAAATATTGAAGAATTGATTGGTTAGTCCTTTTCTAAGTCATTGTATAAATCTCTCCTTTCCAAACATCTTCTTCCAATTCCCTTACCCCCTTCTCCACCCATTTTCCCACCAACATTTCCAAACTCTTTTTCACCTCTTCTTTTCTAAAGCCATTTCCTAAACCGGTTTATTTCAATTTTCCCACCTCCACCTCAAAAATCTTTTCTAAAAGACTTTTCAAAAACCCTTTTCCCACCACATTTCTTCAAATTCCATTTCTCAATCACTTTCGCAAACTCCTTTTCTGAACCCCTGCATCAATCCCTCTTTTTCAGATAAATTTTAAAAAGCCCTTTTCCTACCACTTTTTTCAAGTCACTTTCCAAACTCTTTTCCAAATTCCTTTCCTCAAACTCTTTCACAAATTAATTTTTTAAATCCCAGAAGCAGTCCCTCTTTTCCAGACGATGTTTGAAAACCCTTTTCCCACCTCTTTCTTGAAACCACTTTCCAAACCCCTTTCACAAATTCCTTTTTCCAACCCTTTTCCCCACTTACACCTTCCCACCTCTTCCCCATCTTCACCCCTTTTCCCCTCCTTTAAACCTCACTTTTCTAAACCTTTTTTCCTAAACCCACTTCCCAATTTTATTTTCACATCTTCTTTTAAAAAATTGTTTTTCCTTCCCACTATTCAAACCCACTTTTCAAACGACTTTTCGAAGCCCTTCTTCCCAAAAAGTTTTTCAAATCCCTTTTCAACCCCCTTTTCCAAATTCCTTATCCCAACTTCTTTTTCAAACTGCTTTTCCCATCCTCTTTTCCAAAATTTTCTTGCTTTTCCTTTTTCTCACCTCTAATTTCAAACTTAATTTTCAAAATTTTAGAACTTTTTTTCCTAAACCCATATTCCCAAATCCTTTAACCACCCTCATTTTCCAAATTACTTTCCAAAATTCCTCTTCACACCCTCTTTTAAAAAGTCATTTTTCCTTCCAATTTTTCAAATCACTTACCAAATTCGTTTCCTAAATTCCTTTACCCAAAAACATTTTTCAAAATCACTTTTCCGAACTTTTTTTCAAAATCCATTTTCAACCCCCTTTTCCTGGCTCCCTTTTTCCCATCTCCTCTTCCATTTCCTTCTCCTTAAATCTTTTGTCATTCTCTTTTTCTACCTCTATTTCCAAATCTGTAATCCAAGGTTCTATATTTCAAGAACTAAAAATTCCTAATTATTTTACGCATTCTTTCGAAATGCCTTAAGCGGTGTTGGAGCCAAGTTCTAATGTAAAAAATCGATTTCTTCATTTCACTCAACAAATATTAAATTTGGAATTTTTTTCCTCTGTAAAATGAATCAATTTTTAACTAGAATTATGCGTACAGAGCCAGAAAATATCTAATTCAAATACTTTTTAAGTAAACTGAAAATATTGAATTTTGAAGTAAAATTTTTAATTCTTATTTTTATGCAAAAAGTATCAAAATTAAATACTTTCTTGCTCTGTACGCAGTCTTATATTTGAAAAAAGATTAGTGCTACAGAGCGAAAAAGTATTTATCCATAATTTTCGTTGAGTAAAATGGAGAATGGAATTTTGAGCTTAACACTTGGGTCCAACGCCCTTAAATCATTTTAAATTCCGTTGATTTAAAACTGTTTAGAATCCTCTGAATTATTTTATCAAAAAAAGTGCAAAAAAAATTAAATCTCGTGCAGTTGTTCCTCCTTAAAATAAAAAGTAAAAAAAGAAATTAAATCGCTCGAGAAAATATTAGTAGTGAAGTGAATCAATGCAAATCGTCTTTATTATCATATCAACTGCAGGAGAAGCACTTACTGATTGTCGATCCAGTAATCCTTAGCACAAACATAGTTCCAAACATTTAAATAGCCTAGACAAGTCTTCTCAAGGCCCAGAGCATCCAGTTGACGACAAATTCTGTTTATCCTGTTATTCAACACCACGGAGTTGATGAAAGCAGTGAAGAGACCTTCCTTGATCAAATACTTGATTGTCCCCTTAACAGCGCCTTTCACAATCTCCTTGCCTATGTACTTTGTGCAGCCCTTGTTTGCCGGACCACTCAGTGTCGTCGCCGTGTCGATGCATTTCTTCAAGCAAGGAAATTGCTCGTGGAATCGATCAGCATCTTCACCATAAACGAATTTCTCAAGCAAGGCGTAAATTCTGCGCTCTAGGGTGGAAACGAAGAACGGCCTGATCTTGTCAATGTAGGTATCGCATTTCTTCAGGCTGATTCCATCGTTTCCAATCAAAACGCAATCACAGGTTTTAATCTAAAAAAAAAAGAAAACATTTTAAATAAATAGAAACAGATAAATATTGTTTATCTATTTCTATCTCCATATCAGTCCATATATCTTTTCTATTCCTTTCTATCTCTTGCCTATTCCTACCTAGATATATCTTTTTCTGTTTCCATCTCAATTATTTCAACGCTCAATTCTCAATTCTCACTTCTCTATCTGTTTCTGTATCTTGTCAATCCCTGTCTATTCCTTTCTATCCTTTTTTCAATCACAATTCGCTGCAATCTCTTTCAATCCCTACTTTTGTATTCCTTCCCATTTCTTGCCTATTCTTGCCTAATCTTTTTCTATCTCCTTGTCAATCTCAATTCACTGCTATCTCTTTCAATTCCCACTTCTCTATCACTTTCCATCTCTTTCTTATTGAAAATTGCTCCTATCTCTTTCAACCTCCACTTCTGTATACCTTCCTATCCCTCACCTTCTTGTTTCACCATTTCTATCTCCTTATCAATTTCAATTCGCTCCTATCTCTTCCAATCCCCTATTCTTTATTTCTATCGATTTCTATTTCGTGTCTATATCTATCTATCTCTTTCTATCTCCATGTCAATCATAGTTCGCCTCTATCTTATTCAATCCCCACTTTTCTATCTTTTTATATCTCTGTCTATCACTTTCTATTCCTCCATCAATCTATTCGCTTCTATCTTAACAGTCTCCACTTTTATATCTCTTTCTATCTCCATTTCAATCCATATCCACTGCTATCTCTTTCAATCCGTATTTATCTGTCTCTATCGATGCATTGTCTATTCCAATCTATATCTTTCTATCTCAATCTGAATTAAAATTTCTCCTACCTCTTTCAATCTTCACTTCTTTATCCCTTATTACTTCTCGCATATTCCTGTCTATCTCTTTATATCTCCTTTTTCATCTAAATTCGCTCCTATATCTTCCAATCCCCACTATTTTATTCTTTCCTATCTCTCGCCTATTCTTGTCTAATCCTTTTCGATCTCCTTGTCAATCTCAATTCGCTCCTATCTCTTTGAATCCTCACTTCTCTATCACTGTCTATCTCATTCTGATTAAAAATTTCTCCTATCTCTTTCATCCTCTACTTCTCTTTTCCTTCCTCTCTCTCGCCTATTCTTTTTTAACTCTTTCTATCACTTGTCAATCCCTGTCTATTTCTTTCTATCTTTTTATCAATCCCAATTCCCTCCTATCTCTTACAATCCTTAATTTTGTATTCTTTCCTGTCTCTCATAAATCTATTCCATCCTATTTCTCGCCTATTCTTGCCTAATCCTTTTCAATCTCCTTTTTCATCTCAATTCCCTTCAATCTCTTTCAATCCCCACTTCTCTATTTCTTCCTGTCTCTCACCAATTCTTGTCTATCCCTTTCTCTCTCCTTATCCGTTCCAATTCACTCCTGTATTTTTCAGTCCCCACTTCCGCTATATCCCTTTCTATATGTCTTTGCTGATCTCAATTCACTTCTATTTCTTTCAATCTCTATTTCTCCATTCCTTACTATTTCTCGTCTATTCTCGTCTATACATTTCTATCTTCTTGTCAATCAAACTTCGCTTGTACCTATTTTAATCCTAGATATTTTCTAAAAAGTATAAGGAATTCAAACAATTTTAAGTTTTTTTTTTTATTTTGAAAAGAAAGAATTCTAAGTGATATGAAAGGAATTGAAAGAAATTGAATAGAATTAAAATGAATTTATTTTAATTTCAAAGACTTCAGAGAACATGATTGTCAATGGAAAGAATTAAAAAGAATTTAAACTGAGTCCAGTGATTTTTATAAAATTCAATGGAATTTATCGAAATTAAATGGAATAAAACTCGATCAATTGTAATTTAATCGAATTGAGTGGAATTTAATCAAAATTGAATAAAATTGCAGGAATTGAATATAATTTAAAGAGATTAAAGTGAATTTAATAGGATTCAATGGAATTTTAAAACCTTGAATGGAATTGACATGAATTAATTTCAATTCGAAAGGATTTCTAACAAATTGCGTGGAGTTCAGAGTAATTGAAAGGAATTCAAAGAAATCTTGAGGATTTCAATATAATTTAGAGAAATTTAAAGAAAATCAACGAAGAT
This sequence comes from Synergus umbraculus, assembly GCA_900474325.1. Taxonomy (NCBI): domain Eukaryota; kingdom Metazoa; phylum Arthropoda; class Insecta; order Hymenoptera; family Cynipidae; genus Synergus; species Synergus umbraculus. The sequence continues at coordinate 6,190 of UCOK01018252.1, read as the reverse complement.
AAGATAATATAATTATATAAATAATTTTAAAAATAATAAAAAAAATATAATTAAAAAAGTTTAGTGGCATTGAAAGAAATTCAAAATAATGGGAATTAATTTAATAGAATTCAATTAAATTCAGTAGATTTAAAATAAATTCGATGGAATTTACAGAAATTAATAAAATAACCGAATTTTCAATTTTCCGAAAATTGAAATTGCCGAAAATTTTTATTCCCGAAAATTTGAACTCTCATAAATGAAAAATCCCAAAACTTTTGTTTAAAATTTCTCAAAAATATTTTTCAAAATTTCTATCCAAAATTAAAAAAAAAATCGGACCAATTTAAACTATATTTTCTAACAGAGAAATTTTGAAGAAACGTTTTGATAAAGGTACAAAAATATTGAAGAAATTTTTAACTACTTTTTTATTATGTTCTTTTTATTTGAAATTTTGGTGAATTTAAATATTCGGTAATTTAAAAATTCGAATATTTTATATTTCGGAAAATTGAAATTTTGAGAATTGTAAATTTCAGTAATTTTATAGTTTCGTTAAAAAATAATTTCGGTAATATTATTTTTATGCGGGAATTTGGGGTAGCAAATTTCATCTTTATTATGTCTTAAGCCATTATTAGGGTAATAAATTCATAATGATTAAGACAAAGTGTTGAGGATTAGGTTAATTAGACAACTTCTTATTTTAGGGGAAAACAGTTACCAGAAGACCCTCCACCTCGTTAGGAGAAAATAGCAATTTATTTTCTGTCATCTCGAGAATTTTGAGACCTTATTCCATCTTTCATTTGAGGATTTTCTGCGAGGATTTGATATTTCCAACATTTGCATTTTCTTCTGACTGACATAGCCGATAATTTAAGAAATGTGAAGTTGGCAGATGACAAGAAAAACGACACAGCTGATTTTCAAAATAGAATAGAATTTAAATTTTTTTAAAAGTTTAACCGAAAATTTTTTTTTAACGAATGTAGAAAACATGGTGGAAAATTACCTAATTTTCAATTATCAGAAAATTCAAATTCCGAAATATTTAAATTCTCAAAAATTCGAATTCCTAAAAATTAAGATTTCTAAAAATAAAAAAAATATCTCCAGAATTTTTGTTTTAAATAATAAATAATTAATCACCAAACTTAGAAATAATATTAAAAATTTCTCCCCAAAAAAGGCCGAAATTTTTTTTAAATTTTGAATAGAAATTTCTAAACAAAATTTACGAGAAATAAAGAAAAGTTTTGGAAATTATAATTGTCGGAAATGGAATTTTTTAGTGGATTTTAAATGTTGCTATAGAATATTAAGAAATTTCAAGCGTTTTATAGGAATTATGTAAGTTTTTCAGGAATTTTAAAGGATTTTAAAGCTTTTCGTGGAATTTTTTAAAAGAATTAATGAATCTTTACAGTTTAAAGTATATCATGGAATATTAAAAAAAGGTATTTCTTGAAATTTTAAGGCTTCTATGAATTTTAGAGATTTTTACGAATTCTAAGATTATAAGACATTTTCATATATTATTAAAAAATTCCTTTGAATTATTTTAGGAGAGTTGAAAAAATGTCAGTTTTTTTTTCAAGTTCCAAAAGATTGAAAGTTTCTTGTGGTAACTTAAATAATAATATATTACTATATTAATAATAATAACAACAATAATAATAAATTAATAAAAAAATAAATTAAAAAAATAATAAAACAATTTTTTTTAATGTTTTTTTTTTCTATTAAAAAAATTAATAAAATCAAGAAGAATGAATTGACGCATGCAGTTCTCTACTCGCCAATAAAACAAAAAACCTAAAATCTAAAAATAACGATCCCCGAACTCATCAAAGAAGCTATCCTCTTAAATTGTCCCAGGGGTGTTCAGAACTTCATCATGCCAATTTTCCAGGTCCTTATAGTCCACTGAAAGGGCTTTCAGGGGTCTTCCATTCCCCAAACTGTTAAGCCTAAAGGTCAAGAATCTTTGCTCAACCGGCGGCAGGTCATCTCTGGGAAATGAGAACAGATGAAAAATCAGAGAATCCTTCTGGTGGCCCATCACGTAGAACGTATATAGATCGTAGACTCGTAAATGATACAGGTTGGGGGTTGGGGCTTGGGGGGTTGTTACGCTACGTCTCAGCGTCACGAGTATTGATCTCCAAGCGTCGAGGCACTCGGTGGTATGTGTGTATGTACTCACTACCCGAATGGGATACCCGACCACCCAACGTCTCACCCTGAAACCCGGAAATAGAGTCGTCCGGCTCCTTCTCTCTCTACCTCGTTTCACACCCCTTTACTGTACCAGCACCCTCCCACTCATCCTTCAATCGAGCTCCTCCATAAAACTTTTTCAGCCCTCTTTGCATGCTCTTTTTTAAATTTCCCCTTTCATAGAGATCCTCTGGTGTTTTTTGCCGGCACCTGCTCTAGTTTTAGCGACGAATTTCCCGAAGCTGAGAAAGTCTTATTGGTTTCTGAGACATGTGGATTACTGTCGTTTTAAATTCGTTTTTTGATATATTGCAGTTGGTGGAATATCGATTGGGAGATAGTTGCAAGAAGAGAGTGAAGGGATCAGAAGAGGGGAAAGTGAGGGAGAAATATAGAGGGGTAAAAGAATTTATTTGAAATTTTGAATAGGATATGGATTTTGGTGCATTAGTTGACCTGAAGGGAGGAAGTGAATTGGAGTTTGGATAATAACGAGTATTAATAAGATAATAAGGAATCTTTTTTTAGGACTCGTTTCGTAACTCAATTTGACAGTTACGACCTTCTGTCAGGACACGTACCCAACATTTCAGACCCTCCATCAATTAGTCTCACTTATTAAGGCGAATCTTAATTAATCTTTGAATAATCTTTATCACCTCCTTTTGTCTTCTTCCCGCTTTCCACTGTCCGTTCTTCCTCCTTCATCCTTCGTCCTTTCCCTCCTTTAAACTTCCTTCTTCATCATTCCTCCTTCCACCGTTCTCTTCTGACCTTCTTACTTCGTCCTTCCTATTTCCTCCTCCTCCTCCTTCCTCTTTTTTCCCCTTCTTCCTTCCTTCATCCTTTCCCTTCATTCTCTTCTTTTCTTCCTCCTTCTTCTTTCATCGTTTCTCCTCCTTCCTTCATCCTTTTTTCTCTACCTCTTCCTACTTCGTCCTTGGAATCCAACATCTTTCGCCCTTGATTATTTATTTTTCCTCATTCCTCATCCAGCCTTCTCCTCCTTAGTCCTTCCTCCTTTTATTATTAATCCTTACGTCCTTAACCTTCTTCTCCCACTTTCGGCCTTCCTACTTTGTCTTTTCCCTCCTTACTCCTTTCTCCTTCTATCATCATCCTTCTTTCTTGCTTTTACCTCGTTTAAAGCTCTTCTTCATTCTTCCCCCATACCTTTTGTTCTTCCTCCTTCACACTTCTCCCTTCCTCATTCCTTATTCGTTCTTTCTCGTTCCTTCTTCATTCTTCTTCTTTTATCTTACCTTCTTCCCCCTTCTAACTTCCTTCTTCATCCTCCCTCCCTCTGGCCCATATTATATCCTTCTTCCTTCGTCTTTCCTCTTTCCTCCTCCTGCTTCCTTCCTTCATACTTACCCTTCTTCCTCTTATTTTCATCCACGTTCATCCTCCCCCTTTCATCGTTCCTTTTCTCCCCTTCCTCCGTCGTCCTTGACATCATACATCTTTCTTCCTTCATCTCTCGTTCTTCCCCCCTCCTCCTCCTTCACGTATTTCATCTCCCATCCTTCTTCATTCTTTCCTTCCTCCTATCCCCTTCTAACTTTCTTCTTCACCCTTCTTCCTTATCTTCTGTCCCTCCAGCTTCGTTCTTCAGCTTCTTAAATCATCTTTCTTCCTTCTCTATGCTTCCTCCTTCCTCTCTTGTTCTCCATTCTTTATATTTTATCATTCCACCTTTTTCCTTCATCATTCTTCCATACCTTTTCCTTTATTGTCCTTGACAATCTGGCATCCAATATCTTGTTTCTTAATTATTAATTGTTCCCCTTTCATCCTTCCCCTCCTTCCTCCTTTATCCTTCCTCCCTCTTTCGGCCTTCCTCCATTTTCCTTTCCCTCCTATTCCTTCCATCTTCAACCTTCTTGCTTCCTCCTACCTCCTTTCAAGTTCCTTATTTATTCTTCTTCCTTCCTCTTTTATCCTTTATCATTCCTTTTTTCCCCTTCCCTGTCGTACTTATATCTTTCGTCTTTCCTGGTTAATTCCACCTACCTCCTCGCTTCTCCTTCCTCTTCTCTCTTTCGGCCTTCCCCTGTACTTCTTCTTCCTTCTGTAATTTTAATCCCCCTTCCTCTTTTATCCTTCCTCTTCCCTCCTTCATTGTTCCTCCTTTCCCTTTCCCTTCCCTTTTCGTCCTTGCCTTAACCATCCTTCTTTTTACTTACTTCCTCCTTCATTCTTCCTTTTTTTTCCATCCTTTAATTTTCGTTCTTCCCCTCCTTCTTCCTTCCTTCCTCATTCCTCATAGTTCTTCCTTCCTCTCCCGTCCTTCCGCCTTCTGCTTTCGGTTTTTCTCTTCTCTTCTCTTTCTTCCTTCCTTCATCCTTTCTCTCCATTCTTTTCTTTCCTTCCTCCTTCTTCTTTCATCCTTCCTCCTTCCTTCTTCATCCTTTTTCTTATATCTTATATGCTTCTTCCTTCGTCTTTCTTCCTCTTTCTTCCTCCTTCTTCCTTCCTTCGTCCTCCCTTTTTCATGGTTCTTTTTTTCCCCTTCCTTCGTCGTCCTTGCCATCACACATCTTTCGTCCTTCATCACTCATTCTTCTTACTTCCTCGTTTCTCCTTCCTCCACCCTCTTTCAACATTCCACCTACCCCTTTACTCCTTTCATTTTCGACCTTCATTCATCCTTGTTCCTAGTTTGTCCTTCCTTCATTCTATCTCATCCTCGCACCTTCCTTTTCGTGCTTCATCACTAATTCTGCTTCCTTTCTCCTCCCTCTTTCATCCTCGCCCCTACCCCTTCCTCCTTCCTCTCTTATCTTTTTTTTTTATTTCTCATTAATCTTTCATCCTTCCTCTTTCAAGCTTCCTCCACTTATTTCATCTCCCATCCGAAATATTTACATTCTAACTTTCTTCTTCACCCTTCTTCCTTATCTTCTCTCCCTCCAACGTTGTCCTTCAACTTCTTAAACCTTCCTCCTTCCTCTTTGCTTCTTCTTTCGTAATTTCTGTTCCTTCTCCTTCACCTTTCCTTCATCCTATCCCTCCTTCCTCTCTTGTTCTCCCTCCTTTATCTTTTAACATTCCACCTTCTGCCTTCATCGTTCTTCCTTATCTTTTCCTCCATTGTTCTTGAGAATTTGGCATCCAACATCTTGTTCCTTAATTATTAATTGTTCCTCTTTCATGCTTCCCCTCCTTTCTCCTCCCTGCTTCCTCCTTTATCCTTCTTCCCTCTTTCGGCCTTCCTCCATTGTCTTTTCCCTACTTACTCCTTCCTTCTTCCATTTTCAACCTTCTTGCTTCCTTCTACCTCCTGTCAAGTTCCTTCTTTATCCTTCTTCCTTATCTTTTGTTCTTCCTCCTCGTCCTTCGTCCTTCATCCCTCATCCTTCTTTATTCCTCCTTCCTCCTTCCTTCTGCATCGTTCTTCCTTCCACCTTCATCTTTCTTCCTTCTCCCTTCCCCCCTGTTCTTCCCTTTATACCTCTTTCATCCTTCTTTCATTTTCCCTCCTCCGTCCTTTGCCCTTCTCCTTCTTACTTCCCCCTCCTTCCTTATCCATCCATCCCCCTACCTTCTTCCTTCGTCATCATTTCTTCTTCATTTCTCCTGATTTCTCTTTCGTCCTTCGTCATTCCCTTCCTTTCCCCTTCACTCATCCTTTATCCGTAATCCGCGTCTTACCTCGTTCTTCATTCCTTCTCAATCCTTCCTTCTTCCTCCTTCCTTCACCTATCCTTTTTGCCCTTTTCCCCTCTTCCTTTCCGTCATTCCTCTTCTACCCTTCTCCCTTCAGCCCAGTGTTGCCAGATTGGGGTTTCTTTCCCTATTTTTAGGGAGATTTCAGGGCCACAGGGAGAAATATAGGGAGAAAAAATATGTAGGGATTTTTTTAGGGAGATTTTTCTGTCCAAGATGGACTGGTTGAATAAATATTTTTTGCTAAAATTGGACCATTTATACTTCCGCTTGTACAAAATGGAAATAAATAGCCTAGTTTTAACAAAAAATG
>UCOK01018247.1:0-40578 GCA_900474325.1 Synergus umbraculus | reverse complement strand
CAGTTTTTTCTATCCGAACCTTCCGCCAGGGTAGACATGTAGGAAAATGAAGCAATAATATCAGGTCTATAACTTGGTCTACACTATCAACTTGCCAAAAAAGCTGGGAACTCTTGCCTCAAAATCTAAAAGATAAATAAGTAATCTATCTAGAAGTAATTAATTCCAACCATCAGATCCCTTTTCAGTGATGTGAAGGTAGCGGAAATTAACAAAAAGTAGTATAGGGTGTATGCGTGCGGGACCGCCGCCACTTCCCCTGTTTGATGATCCCCGCATGAGCGTTCGTCACTAGGCGACCTTTCCGGGTGATAATTAACCAGTTCTGATGTTTGTCCGTGCACATTGCACCATATATGGTCCAAAGTTTCTTCAGTCTCACCTTCCCCAGGATATGAAACTTGAATTACCTCCAGCAGCATCCAGAAGGACAAAGACTTCAATTCCTCGGCCAGATATAGTAGAATGAGAGGCAGAAATTGTGGAAGGTGGAGCTGGCAGGAGATTCAGGTGAACTCAACGTACCCCTGATTGGAGGATCAGTGAGTGTCCGAGAGAAAGGAAAAAGAGATAAAATCCTCCAGTCACTCCTACTTGCCTGGTATCGCGATACCAATAACCAGCGACTCTGCGCATCGTCAGTCGAGAAAGGGACTTATCCTGCACCTGCGTGAGTACGTCATTGGTTCCAAAAGAAGACGGGATCACAAAGCGCGGCCTTTCCACGCAGGCGTCTCTAGATTCTCGAGGGCAGGCACGCATGCCTGTGAAAACATTGTCCCTGACGAGAATCCTCTACGGATCCATCAATCATCCCCGTGGACATCTCTACTTGGGGAAAAATTGGGATCAAGTGTTTTTATGTTGCGAGAGGAAGTTGTAAAGAATTGTTCTTGAGAACTTCCATTCCATTTTTGCACTAAGCTCGGATTACTAATGCATTTTCAATTCACTCTCATCTATCTTCCTCTTCCACTCTTTCGAAATTCTCTGGATTCTTTGTAGGCTTATTTAAATGTCACGTCAAGTAATCTTCTAACATTTAACCTCGCGCGACATTTAAAACGCAATGACAAGACAACCAACGTTGGTGAACATGATGTTGTACAAAATATGTATATATAAGTACTTTTTCTAGTTTACACGGAGAAAACTGGATATTAAACCGTAATATCTAGCTATTTAACTATGGGACGACTATCTAGATATTTAGATATAATATCTTGATATTAAAACTTAATATCCAGAGATTCAAATATTGGGTGTTAGAATATTTGGATTATATATTTTAATATCAAGATATTATATCTAAATATTTAGATATTACGGTTTAATATCCAGTTTTCTCCGTGTAGAACAAAGCTTTCTTTTAGAAATAGATTCTAGAATAGATAGAGGAAAAGAATTGCTTTTTAATTCTCTATATATTCCAAAAGTTTACATACAAACTGATTCTTTATTTCGTTAAAATATTTCATTGATTGTGGAGATGTTTGAAGATAAATCCAAAGTAGAAGAAACTATTCTATGTCCATCTGAAGAGTTCTCTTGCCCCCAGAAGAAAAACGAACTGTTAAGAGATAAAGCAAGCTGTAAAAGAGGAATATTTCCCTCTCATTGAGGGGAAATGAATAAATAAAATCGAAAGTATTGGAGAACATTCAACCTGCTCCTGCACTGATAAGAAATGCTCCTCGAGCAACTGTTTGCCTGGGATTCAGAGGTGCAACCTTCTACCTGGCTCAACGCCCACACCTCCCACTTTTTCCTCTTATAGTCACTCTTTTAGGCTCATACATAAGACTTTATAATTCTTACTCTTTCGTCTCAATCATCAACCTATCATGTTTAGCTCCATCTGTTTTTTACAAATCCTGATTTGTGTGGGTCCCAAATGCCTCTACAGTCAAATCTTTATGAAATTTGAAAACACCTGTTGCTGTCAGAACATGAAAGAAAAGAATAATATAAGATTTAATACATAATGAAAAGTGGTTCTGCTGAAAATGGTGAAATGGTCTGCATTTAGATTATATCTATTCATCCACTCATCGCATTATAATTAACAATATCAAATGCAATTTGAATACTAAACACAAACAAAGTTATACATTGAATTGATAATCATAATGATGATAAGTATAGCTTCATTCCACCACTTATATCAAATGTCTATGTTCTCCACAAATAGCTACAACTTACCTAATCGTTTTCATACAATGAGAGTGTAGTTGAATGTGATATAATGTATAGATTGTAGTTTTTATTGTGTCTCCATGTCGCTCTTGTGAAAGGTCAACAAACCCAACACACAGTTAACTACTACTCTCCACTTATTTGTATATAGATAACCATTTAATAGAGCAACCAAACTGCATACTGATCTTTCAGATATACCAGTATCAAAATAAATTTCTTGCTACTGTATAAGAACATACTCTCATTCCATCCACACTTCTCAAATCTTATCTACAAAACGGATCCCTTCAACCCTTTCCAAAGTCCTGAATCATTAAAATTCCTGAATCTAATGATTCAGGAATCGTCAGGTTCAATAATCGTGAGATTCAGAAATCAGATAGAACTGGTAGAAGGTTATACGTGAATCCTTTCAACCTTGTAAGTTTCTCAACCTCTTTGGCAGTAGTTTCGAAAGGTTTGGGTGATTTCCATGGCTCGTAAGTATCAGGCAAGCATCTCACTAGGTAGGTGGCATCCAGCGCCTGCGTATATTCAGTGAAACCTCAGCGTCGACGTGTTTACCAATACAGGTGAAACTGCAGCAGGTGTACATATCACCTACACAATGTCTGGTTATCGAAACGTATATGAAGCCTTATAAATGTGGAACACTAGGCGAGAAGGCTAAGTACGCAGCGACGATAATACAAGATTCCAACAATTACCAAGACGTAACAGGTGATGGTGCATCGAAAGCAGACGCCAGCCTCTCTTCAAGAGAGATTTCCTTTTCAGGTGAATTCTATGAGCGTGGGCGAGCAGGGTAACAGATCCAGGAGAGGGTACGCTCTGGATTCTAGGTGTAAGGTCATAGTTTACAGTTATGAGGCTCTCCTACCGTATATATGCGAGAACGACGGATGTCCATGGTAGGGGTAAGCTGTCGAGCAGGTAACAGGTTACCAACAAATGCTAGATGTAACTCGACCTGATGCAGGTGGATTATTTTTTTCTAGCATGCAGCTCGATTTCGAATCCACGAAGGATTATGTCAGCGAAAAACCGCAGGTTTCAGCATTTTTATGGAAGGTGGGAACGATAGAAATTGAGAGTGGTCTACTCTGATTGTACAATATTCAATTATGTAGGTCACAAGTAATCATTTTGGAACACATAATGCCTCACTAAAGACAATATAATATCATTAGGTTGAGGTTTCAGACGTCCAGTTAGACGTTTTTTTATTTTTTTATTTATTGGAATGAAAATTTAAAAAAAACGTTTCCAAAACATATTTTTTGATTTATGGACAAGAATTTATACCCAGCGTATTCCAGAATTTGGAGAGATTTCCTAGAATTTAAACAAATTTTTAGGGAAATTCGAAAGGTTTTAAGTGATTTTAAGGAAATTTAAAGAATTTCAAGAAATTTATAGTGATTTTTAGGGAATTTCAAAAGATGATAAGAGATTTTGATTGATTTCGGGGATTTAAAGGGATTTTTAAAGAAGTTGAAGGAACTGGAAGGGATTTCAAGGGATTTTAATATATTTTAAACTATTTTAAGGGATTAAGGGATTTTAAAGAATTTCATTTGATTTCATTAGAATTAATTCCTTGAAATTTCTCAAAATCACTTCAAAAATCTTGAATTCTTTAGAAATCCATTGAAATTCTTCACAATTACTTGAAATCTCTTAAGGGGCTATGCTAGTTTCTCGGACGAAAAAAACAGCAATTTTTGAAGATTAAAAAAAAACTACTCCTTTAATCTTTCTAAAATTTTTGCAATATATTGTACATGTCTTCATGTATTTATCATAAAATTTTCGTCAGAAAATATTCATTCGAAAATATTCATCTTAGCGCTAATGAACAATGCCGCTTTAAAGTGCTCCTATTTAAAAACTATTAGAGATATCGATTTACAATTTTTGGTGCTTATTTTTAGGATAATTAGCTATGGAAAAATGCAAAAAAAATAAAATCGATTTTTTGAAAAAGAAAAACTAGCATAGCCCCTTAAAATCCGTTCAAATTTCTTAAAGTCTCTTAAATCTGATGAAATCCTTTAAAATGTCTCGAGATATTGTGAAATCTATAGAAATATCTGGAAAATCCTTTGAAGTATTTTAAAATATCTTGAAATCCCTTAAAATACTTTGAAGTTCCTTGAAGTTCCTTAAACTTCTTTGAAATATTTTAAAACACCAAACAAAGCCGAGTACATTTCTGCTAGTTAAATAAAAATAAAATTGTTTTGGAATTTATTAAAATATCTTTAAATCTCTTCAACTTTCTTCAAATTCCTATCCTTTAATTCTTTTAAAAATCTCATTTTGAAATCATTTAAAATTATTCTAAATGAATTTAAATCGATTAAAATATTTTGAAACCGGTTGAAATTTTGTTTGAAAAAACATTTCCCATTTTTTCTGTAGAAGTAAACAAATTATTACATAAAGCAATTTTTCTTAGTGAGAATTTTTGAAAAAGAAAAAAATTCATCTAAGTAGACGTCTAAAACTTCAAACCAATCATAATATTAGAATATGTATTTCAATTTACGCTCACCGGACAAAGAATTGCAATTTCACTTTAAAATATCGTAAAATCCTTCAACTTTTCAACAGTTTTATAGTCTAACACTTTTTATGGTTTCCACCTTCTTAAGAGTCGTTACAATTTCTTCACTTGCTGTAATTTTTCATACTTATAAAACTAAGGAAATTACACCAAGTTAGACCATAAAAATGTTTTCAATTGACAATATTTTCGTTGGAATATCTGAAACTTCTTTGAGTGAAAGTCAAATATTGATCTAAATTATTAATAATGATGTATTATGAATGCATTTTCTTTTAAAAATAGATACTCAAGATGATATATTCCGACCTTGGAAGCTATGCAACACCTCAGTTTCCTCCATCTGCATTTTACCCTGATACCCTTGTCACATAAGTTCAGTCGTCGCGTGCCTTGAATGACGAATATATTAACAACTGCATAAGTATTGAGACTCGTTGCAACAGAAGAATATGCACTTCAGTCAACATATACTACTGACTGCATCACCTGAGGCTAAATTATGTCTGTGCACGTCCAACTGCATGCTGTTCTCCTGACCTGCGGAAACGGCTGATTTACCTGAAATTCAGTGCATCACAGCCAGTACCGAACTCCTGAATTTAGTGAAACTCAATCAAAGTTCAATCAAATAGGTGCTGGAGGCCAACTGCGAGTTTCCTCGCACCATCAGTGCCCTAAACTTAGACTACTGCACTGTAATTAACTTCCCTGCAGCTTCAACGATCTCTGTAATGCTTTCCAAGCCTTCAATAAGAGCCTTTACAATTTTTGAGGAAATTCTTAATTGAGGTCAAGCCTCTGAAACTGCACATGTACATCACATGTCTTTAAAAATTTCATTTTTTCACAGAACAAACAATACAAATAACACTCAATCACAAGGATCTGAATCGAGGAAATTTTGCTACTGAAAAGAGGAAAATTGTTAGAATTTCCAATTGAATAAATTATCATCTAATTATCTACCTTGTCTGTGTACTATTTGTAATAATAGTATCATAATAAAGATTATTGTATTGCATTTTTTTAGGAATAAACAAACGAGAGGTAAAGTTTTCATAAAGTAATCTCTAAAATTGATGATTAAATCAGATTAAATTCAATAATTTGAATTAAGTTTCGATGTTATTTGTCCTAGGTCTTGAGCAAATGAGAAAGAAAGTCGTTGACTCGAAAGGGTTAAAATAAAACAACTCCATTTCTATCAGAGGCACAAGGAAGCCAGGAGCTTGGCTAAGAGTATTGCGCAGATAATCGCTACGTTCAGGTAATTCAGGTGCGCGAACAGGTGCGTTCGATCAGGGCAACAGGTGAGAAAGAAGATGGCTGACTTTCCTCACTTCTTGATTATCGATACTCCATTGATTTTTCACCTAAATCTCTCATTTTTTTTAATGATTTAATTAATATTACTAGTTTTTAGCTGCCAGTATTCAGACTCCAGTCTCCTATTTGAATAGAAGTAATACTATTTTACTTGAATTCAAGTTTTCAATACAGGTACGAGTTCTACATTACCGACTGAACCGATCTCAGGTATGGAAAAAGATCTCCTTTGAAACCTGATCTCCTGATCAAGTACACCTGTTTGCTCACCTGAAGCCAAGATTTACCTGTTTCAAAACGATTCTCTAAGATTGTTTTGTAACTTTTGTGGATCTATATCGTGAATTACCTGAAAGGTGAACGATGCTCGTTCACCTGTGACGACCTGCAGGTTCACCACTACGAATCCTGATCGCCTGATCGATGCGATACGCAGGTCGTGAAGTCGATTTCTCGATCGATCGCGATCGATTCGATCTGAAATTTTTTTCTCCTCACTTTGAATGCATAAACTGATTTTATTTCTCGATCCATTCTCGGACAAACTTTCATTAATGTTGAGAAAGTCCCGCTTCTGTCAGACTACTCAAATACCAGCATCTGATCAGAGAAATCGGCTGGACCATGTCATTAAAAGGAGTTTTTTTTTCTAATGTTAATTATGGTCTCGACTCTTAACATTATTGGCTTAAAATTCTCAGTGACATTTTTGTGAAATTGCGGGTAATTTTGCTGAAATGAAAGGTATAAAATTGTCAAGGGAGTGGAGAACAGTCTTTCTTAATAGCAAAATTTCCATTTGCACTCTGCATCAAGATTTGCAGAGGGGAGAAAATGCCTTCAGGTCCTTCAGTCAATAAATTGAAAATCCATCACTAGAAACGACCCCATGAAGCTCGTCACGTTTTCACTGGTAAATTCCCCACGTAGGGAAAACTGGTCAATACCATATCAAAATTAAAAAGCCATTTTGGATTCATTATTTGCAATATTTGCTTACTTAATTAGAAATGCTTTTGCTTCCTCATAGAGGAAGCTTTGTACAATGAGAAACTTTATGTTAGAAAAATTACTAATATCGATAGCAAGTAGGGGAAAAATCCCAAAATTGAGACACTTTAATACAGAAAATAATAAATTTTACTATTTCAATAGTAATTTTTACTATTTAAATAGTAATTTTTCCGATTTAAATAGTAAAATTTATTATTTTCTGTATTAAAATGTCTCAATTTTGGGATTTTGCCCCCACTTACTATCGATATTAGCAATTTTTCTAACACAGAGTTTCTCAATGTAGTGGTGACAAAATCCAGTTTCCTAAAAAACGTTTTTTTGAACATATTTCAAGGGCAATATATCGATCTGAAAAAATGTCCGGATGTATGTATGTATGTATGTATGTGTGCAATTTCTTGAAATCGCGTAGAAATAAATTGATGAAATTTTGCATAGTTATTCCACTATATACCTAGTTGAATTTCTTATAAGAGTTTAACAAAATATTTAATTTTACAAGTTTTATGTACTTTTATAATTTTCGTAAAATTCGTTTTTCCACTATAACTTCTCAAATATTGAAAATTTAAAGTTAACGTAAGGAAATGAAGACTCTTTTCATCGAGACAAATCGATTGACCTATATGATTATTTCATTAAAAAATAAGGAAGTTATGTTTATTTATAATTTTGAAAGTTAATTTTTCGCTTTATGTCTTCAAATAATCAAAATTTTGAGTTGACCTAAGGAAAATGAATATTCTTTATGTCGAGACGAATCTATTGACCTGTATCATTAATGCATTTCAATAAAAAATAAGAAAGTTATGCTTTATTGTAATTTTCGAAAATGAATTTTTTTAATATAACTTCTCAAATAATCAAAATTTAATGCTGATGTAAAAAATACTTAATGCTCATTGAATGAGTACAAAAGTTGATACAACTTGACAGCTAGTCAAGTTCTTTGAAATCCCTTAAAACTCTTGTAATATTTTTAAAACTCTTATAAAATCCCTTAAAATCTCTAGTTATTAAAAATTATGTCTCGTCAGAACCCCATTTTAATTAGGGCTCAATGGGTCAATATCTGTCAATATCTGAACGGGTTGCTCTCTGTTAAAATAAAAATAAAACCAAACGAAGAATTAAGAAATAATTTCCTCCAGCCACACGCTATGTACAGGAAATGAGTTAAGATCAGTTTCACCCGGAAAGCAACGAGTACCAATTTTAAATTTCCAAGGCATCGGTAAAGGAAATGACCTCCTTTGTCGTGTAGCATTCCACCTGCGTGTAGTTCCTGCCACGCGAATAAGGGCGAATTCTTTCGAATCGCAATACCAATCTAAATTCCTTAACGTTGCTGCCGCAGTTTTCTGTACTCAGCAATGTTGAAACAAAGCAGTGCGCGTCCCAGGCTGAGCTGCCTGAGAAAGTATTCACCGTTCAACATATTGGCAAACATTAACCCTCTTTTGCTCTCGTAACGGTGCAATTAACTCGATCCACTGAACTGTGTACATAAACATTATCTTAACGTATTTACCGCTGGGGTTCTATTTTTATTCGTTTTTATTCTCGGTTTTTCTCTTTAATACACTGTACGCCTTACAATTACGACCAACATTACTACTTAGTCATTTATTTTCACTTCTCATGCAGCCAAGACTAAGAATTGATTTCAATCTCTGTGTAATAGAAAATCGGGTAATATTACCGGTAACGTATCTGTATCTTTCCTAGGCTTGAATTTATCGAAAATGTATGCAAAAATTCATTTATGATTCAGAAATTACGAAAAATACGTTGCTGGATAAGTGAAATTATTACTTTTTTCTGCCGAGAGGCATTTTTTATGTAAAACAAGTGTATTTACTTTTAAAACCATACGAAATAATATGTCTGAAAAGTTCGGAACGGTCAATGAACGAATTTTTATATTGATTGTATTTTAAACTAGAAAAATAATTCTGTATGGAAGAAACTTGTAATACCTATTGTTATATTCAGTTGATGCAATATTAAAGTAGAATGTCGTTTTTGTTTCTTTTCGAAATAATTTCAGTTGATTTCAATTCACACCTTTTTATCGGGTCTCTAATCGGATTGACGATTTTGACAATTGTATCGTTCACGAGCGCAAATTAGATTTCTCCTGTGAAGGCAACGTGAAATTAAAAAGTAATCTGATAGTGGAAAAATAATTTGTTGTGAAATTGATGAGATTTCTGCGAGTTTATTTATTTGATAATTAAAAACGAGAATCTTCTATTGATACACTCTAAATCTCGAAAATTTTAAGAGGATAAAGTTAAAGGATAATCTTATCATGATCATTTCACAGGTTCTTCATTTCTAAAATTAAACAGTCATATATTATTAAAAACACAGCCTTGTTGCACTTGGCCGCAATTGGTAATTTTTTCTTACATAACTTATCGCGAATCTTCACTTGTAATTTAAATTTTCACCACAGTAAGTCCTTGGTATTCAATTTGATTGGGTCAAGTTGAGATGCAAAAATTTGATATACGCATTTTTTATTCATTTTTCTGTATGTCAACTACAAATAAAAATTATACGACTGTCGAGATAAGTTCATCAATAGCCAATCAATTACAAAGTTTGACATAAAAAATTGGAAATGGAAGCGAAAAATAAAGAAAAACCAACTTCGGGCATGACACATATTTAATTAAAAAAGTATAACAACTACAGAGTGATCTGCAGGAATTGTGATTTAATTTAAATGCAAGTTTTAAGTGTCGATGAAACTGATGAAGAAATGTATTCTGACAATGAAATTTGAAAAATTGACAAGTGATGGATTAGACACTTTCCCTAAAATTGATATCGTACTGGACTTAGAATGACGGACGTATAAAATGAACACAAAGGGACGTCTCGTGAAAATTGCTTGAATCCCCAGCAGACTGTTATTGATATATTATAGCTCCAAGATCAAACGTTACTGTTCAATAGCTTTGCCCAATGCTAAAGTAATGATATTAACTTGATCAGCAAAATACGTCCTATCGTTTGAAGCTCTAAATCGAGTTATTTCTCTGATAACCATGCCCACTGATAATCATAAATCCATTCTCCAAATTTCGCCTAATAAATATCATAAAATGCAAGGACAAAAAAATTGTATTAAAATGAAGAAGATGTTATTGTCAATCTGCATTTAAAAGCATTAAGGCACAAAATACGCTCTTCCAAAACGTTATTCAAAACAATGAATATCTGCTAACACAGCGAGTGGTTTTCGTGAATACAAACCTTCGACAACGCAATAGAATTATCGAATTTACTCATGTCGCTTCAGGCAAATTAATAACCAAACCAAACATTCGACAAACCACTGTCGAAACGGTCAATTTGCCTCTCGAAGGCATCACGCTCGAGTTAAAGGCATAACCCTGTAATTGTTGCATTAATTGATTTTCAGTCATTTTAATTGACAATTACCAATTATTTCAAGAGTAATTTAAAATCAAAACGTATATTTCCATTAATTAATACCTGTTAATTAATATCCATTAGTTAATTCGGAAAATACACCCAGAAAACAGTTTCTTTAAATCAAACAATTTTTTTTTCAATTAAACAAACAGTTTCTTTAAATTAAAATAATTCAAAATAATTTTGTTTGAATCAAAGAAACTTTGTTTGAATGAAACAAAATTATTTTAAAAGAAAGCAAATTTTCTTTAATATACTCTCTAAATTTGAATTAGTGAAAATTTTCACTAATTATTAGTTGTATTTCACTATTTCAATTAGTAAGTTTTCAACTTTTCACTAAAGTTTCAGTTAAAAATAACTAACAATTAGTAGAATTTTTCACTAAAGTAAATTAGTGACCTACTTTTATTAAAATAAAAGTTTTGATTTAAAACAAGTTTTTTTCTGCTCTCTAAACCTGAATTAGTGAAAAGTGAGTCACTAATTTACTTTAGTGAAAAATTCTACTAAATTTTAGTTATTTTTAACTGAAACTTTAGTGAAAAGTTGAAAACTGCGAATTGATCACTAAAGTAAATTAGTGATCTACTTTTCACTAATTCAGATTTAGAGAGTGAGTGTACATTTTCACCCAATTTTTCACTTTGCAAAAAGAAACTAAATTTTAAAGAGTCGATCATAAGATCTTAAGAAATCGTAAAGCTGAAAGTAAATTAGATCTATAATTTGGTGCAAATTGCAGATTCAACTGGAACATCATTGATCATTCCGAAAACGCCACAGCTGTTCTACTACTGGCCAAGTCCATGATTAATCGAGACTGAATCGCGAAGCGATTCGAAAAGTGTTTCAGCAAGTTTTCCCTTTCAAGATCCGTTTATTATCCTCTCACCCCGTGATACTATGATAGAGAAGCTATCATTCACTCAGGTGCGTACGTGGCTACGCATTCCAGTAGCATTGGATAATGTAACAGAATTACGTGACTAGACTAACTAAATTACGCGGCAAGCGTTCGGCAAATTCGATTGCCGGTTTAATCGATCGAAAGAGACCGACTACAGACGAACCGACGTTATGTGGGCGTTATAATCGTTCCGGAAACCAAGCTCACGAATAATGTTGGATTTTCCTCCCTAAGGACGAGTTCATCTACTCCCTTTCCACCAGCTCATTCAAACTTTTCTCTCGCTAATACTCACCTTGTTTAAACTTTCCTCAAGTCCTTCGATATTCCCCCAGTTTCTCTTCCTCGAATCTTCTCGTTGCTATCCTTATTCTCCTTTAATACAAAAAAACACTCCACTACACACTCGACACGTTCAGTATCACTTCTAATGTTCTGGATCCTTTTTTTTCTTTTATTTGCATATCGTTGGGTATCTTTAAAGCATTGAATTTTATTATTAATAATAATAACAGAGATACTAACAAAAAGCGAAAATTTCGTTAAAATCTCTGCTCGGTAAATAGCCGAAATTAGTTTTCTTCTTTTATGAAATACCCGAAAGAAATTGTTTCAGGAAATCCTACGATTTTTTTCTTGATTCACGAAGTCCCTGATCTTGTCAACGTCAATTTGTCCAAGGGGCTAAATAAGGATAAAGTGTGGTCCGCTCAACTTGTGACCTTTTTATCCTGGTTTCCTCCAAGTTTTTTTTTTTTATTTGCAAAAAATTGAAAATTATCGAAAAGGATAATGACAAAATGTGAAGATGTAATTCTTTTAAAGCATGTAACAATTACCATAAAGCACATTTAGTTTCGCCAACTTTATCCTTGTGATAATAAATATTTTTTGATTAAAAAATAAGTATTATTTGTTTATTATTATCTTGTGGTAGTAAGATATGCCCTTAATCAAACTGAAGTGGAATGCATAATATCTCAACTGCTTTCGATTTAAGGACGTTACACAACCTCGGATTTATCAGAGGTTGACATCGGGGTTCGGCCTTATAAACTTGTGAAAGTCACTAGCAAGTTTCAAGGTACGACTTTCGCCCGATGCCAAAGAGATGTTAATGCATCACCCAAGAATGCACTCTGACCCGGGACGAATTTGTGCATACTTCCCGTTGATTTTATGCTACCTTCACATGGGTTTCAGAAACAAAATGAGAAGAATTTTAATCGTTAATTCCTATATGATAATTTTCAACATTTACATCTGATTTACATATTCTATTTAATTTATTAGACCCGAAAGATTTGTATGGGAAAATTCAAGTTCAAGTCTTTTAACACTTGAATTTTGAGTGCAACTTGAAACTAATCAATCCAGGGGCCATTCATTGAAGAAATCATGCATAATAATGAATAAATAAATATATATTATTCAAAAACGGATGTTTCACTGATTCAAATCTATATTCTATAAAATTAATAGTACCACTATTGAACACAAATGATTAATTCTTCTTTCATTAAAAATTCATTTGAATCATTAAAAGAAATGTTCTTGAACGAGATCTTTGATTCAAAAGTATATTTAATGATTTCCGGGTATTTTTTTCTCGTGTACTTATAATCGATTCAAAATCAGTGTAGAATCAATGTAGAATTGAACGAATCAATGTAGAATTAATGAATTTATTTTCGAATGAACGATGCCTCGAATCTAATACGACAAATCAGTATCTGCCAATGAGTTAAAATTATTTTCATCAAATTAATTAATCTCTGAGGGCGTCCTCGCACATGATAATACCATTGAGGAGGCTATCTATTAATCCTTAGTATGTGGGAAATTATCGATCAGTCTAGGGACAGCCAATCAGGTTCGGAGGACCGAGAGCTCGGTCAAACAAATTATTTCCTCCCGATTAGCCGTGCGAACACGTCGCATATAACGTCAGAGTGGCGGTAGATACATGTAGGTGGATATTTGGCTATTCGATTACGTGTGTCTGCAGGTAGGAAAATTGGAAAATGTTCCAAATTTCTCATATATACACGAGGAATAAAATCACGTTACGATTTTATTGCTTTCGTTTTTATTCATTTTTTAGATAGGTAAACAACCGAATTCGATTGAGAAGAGAGAAAATTCTATAAATATTCACGGCATATATATATATATATATATATATATTATTGTATATTTGCAATTAAATTGGCATCGATCTAAGAGGCGAGTTCGCAATCATGATATGGACCGAACTAAACTTTCTAAACCACGTCAACGAGGAAGAAACCTCAGTTCTGTCCTCGACCATTCGCACATGTTCCTACACGTTTCCTCAACTATTTTATGAATTTTTTCGAAAAGAACTTATGCAGATGTCAGAATTAAGTGTAAAATAATATTTGCATAGATTTAAATTCGGGTTTTGATGCTGTCAGTGCTTCAATTTGCAAATAATTTATACGGTATGTAATTTATGCGATATGTAACAAGTGCAGTCGGAAATAAAACACACACATACCAAAATAATGTAACTCATACCTGAAAATGTTCTTTACATTTCAAAAGCAATATTCCAATATAATTTCCACCGAATTTCTCTCGTTTTATAAAAAAAAATTCGATTAATTTCTGGTAGAATACGCTCAACAATTTAATATTAAAGTTCAATTGAACTTGCAGAGCAGCGATTATTATTTGTTTATTCGCAACTCGCGAATGTCTATAATGTTTAATGTTTTTTATCGTTTCTTTTTTTTAATTTGTCGCTGCGCCAGGGCTTTTGTATATACCACAATAATTGAATTTAAGGAACGAGGGAAGGACACGCGAGACGAATACAAAATTAATCAAAGCACGTGACACGATCGGTTAAATCGGCAGGAGACACTCGACAGTATTCACTCGCAGCCCAACGGAGACACGGGAGACACTGACTACTGCAGGAGGACGAAAACATTCTTCAATTCTTACCTCGCTATGTGAGAGGAACCTGACCTCTCTCTCTTTTCCCTCTCTCTTTCATTTGATGTTGTTTTTTACCTTTTTCTGGCTCATTAGTCTATGAGCTCCTATAGCGGTCCAAACCCCCCCCCCCCTCACCTCTACACTCTCCCTATTTGTCAAGTTGAAAGGGAGACTGAGAAGACCAAACCAAATGCGGTTGTGTGCCCGAGAATATATTGCAAGCTGTGCACTTGCCTCAGGTCGTGTGTCACTGTTGTACTCTGTCATTGTCATTATCAGAGAGGCAGAGGGCGCGAAAAATTGCATCAAATGCAGGGGATGAAAAAATGGCGGGGTTCCCTTAATTATTTATTATTTTGTCCGAGGCAAAATCGACACATTTGCAGATTGACAGTGTTTGACAGGATAATTTATATTTTTTTTAATGTCAAGAAAAACCAATCAGATGCATCTGTGGAGGGACTGTTATAATTTTCAGTTTTAAATTAAATATAATAAATTCTTTAAACTCTTGGAACATTCAAATAATCCTGTCATAAAAAAAAACTGCGATTATTCTCTCCTCGCCTATTGGGATTTGTATTTTCTGACTGTGCTTTAGAATCGGGATCAGAGCTGCCAATTAATTTTAAGGATTTTTTAAGGAATTTCAAAAGAATTCAGAAGATTTTAAAGTATTTTAATAATGTTTTTTAGTATTTGAAGTAATTTTCAATGATAAGGTATCAAATTATTTTAAAAGAATTTAAGAATTTTTTTGAGATATTTCACATGATTTTAAAGATATGAAAATAATGTTAAAGAATTTAAAGAGCTCTTTAAAACTGAATCAGTCAAATTCCACTGATTTTCAGTGACTCTTTTCTCACGATTTTAATCAGTGAAAGTTCACTGAGAATCAATCAAAAGTCACTGAAATTTTCAGTCATCTTCACTAAACACCTAAAAATTTCAGTGACTTTTCACTGATTTCCAGAAGATTTTTCACTAATTAAAATCGTGAGAATAGAGTCACTGCAAATCAGTGGAATTTGACTGGTAATTTATGGAAAAAATGGCGAGTTTCCCTTAATTATTTATTATTTTGTCTGAGATAAAATGGACACATTTGCAGATTGACAGTGTTCGACAGGATAATTTATACTTTTTTTAATGTCAAGAAAAACCAGTCAAATGCATCTGTGGAGCGACTGTTATAATTTTTAGTTTTAAATTAAATATAATAAATTCTTTAAATTCTTGGAAAATTCAAATAATCCTGTCATAAAAAAAAACTGCGATTATTCTCTCCTCGCCTATTGGGATTTGTATTTTCTGACTGTGCTTTAGAATCGGGATCAGAGCTGCCAATTAATTTTAAGGAATTTCAAAAGAATTCAGAAGATTTTTAAGTATTTTAATAATGTTTTTTAGTATTTGAAGTGATTTTCAATGATAAGAAAAAGTATTAAATTATTTTAAAAGATTTCCAAAGAATTTAAGAATTTTGAGATATTTCACATGATTTTAAAAATATGAAAATAATGTTAAAGAATTTAAAGAGATTTTAAGATAATTTATGGAAATTAAGACGATTTTAAAACATTTCAAGAGATTTTAAGTAATAAAAAAAATAAAGAATTTTTAAACGGTATACCGTTCTTTTACCACTCGGTTACGAACGTATCAAACACTGCACACTCTCTAAATCAATTCTCTCAAATTTCGTTAATGTCCCCTTAATTACAGTTGTGGTAGTTCTAAATGTAAAACACAAAGCGTTCAAAGGTATTTAAACGATCCAAACAATTTCCATCGAGTTTCTGTGTGTACCATGAAATAAACTTCAAATTCACGTACTTCAAAATCTAGTATACTTCTAACGAAATTAACTGTAAATAATTTCAATTAGTTAATTATAAAATAAGCTAAAATTGAATATTTCAAAATTGTAATTTTCAATCAACTCCATAACGAGAGTTCTATTACATTAACAAAATTTCAGTGTAAATATGATTTAAACTATATCAACATAAATGGAGTAAATAAGTTAGCAGTCTCGCTTCAAAGCTGGCATTTTAATTTCCTCGCAGAATATTTCACGTTTTTTCGCAGCTTCTCTTGCCATAACCGTGTAATTGTCCTTTTATATTATATTTTTTGTAACATTTCCCAAAATAATAATAGAAAAACAAAAACATGAGTAAGATTTTTCTCTAAATTTTATTCTAAAATTAATTATTAATTACAATAATTATAGAGAAGGATTCAATATTCATAAATGTTTTTCTTGCAACTTTGAAATTCGTTGGCTTATATAAATTAATAAAAAGAAAAGGTTACCGAATTAATTGCTCTGCATTCTGCAGAACACATTATCCATATTTTATTCGCATCGCCATGGGAATTCTCTAAATCCGGATCTTTTAGGAAAAAAGATAATCCCTGTAGTTATGTGCTCCATAATTCTCTCTTTTATTTTCAAGAAGAATTTTAATTCGAGAATCCTTAAGCGGGATTTATATTCACAATTTAGAATCAATTTACAATATCGTTCACAAATCTCTCAGGAACCCATGAAAAAGGCCATTAATTATAGATCGAATATATTAACTAATTCCAGTAGTTTCAGTAGTGTATAATCCATGATATGTCAATTTACTGTTTTCAGAGTTTAAAAAGTAAAACATGACATGTTCGTTATTAGGAATTTCATCGAAATTCACTTGAAAGTGCTTGCGTTTGAATGCAAATTGAGACAATTTGAGTTCTTTGGAAACGGGAGCGATTAAAATCTATCCTACGACCGATATTGGTGAATCGAGAGGTTGTAACAAAGCAATTTGCCTGGACAAATGGAGTTTCCTCCTCTAATGCTGAGTTGCTCTGCACTTGCAGAATGGTAGTACAGATTGGCACGAGAAACACTCATCTCTAGAGTGATATTAGCAGGGTTATACAATGCTAAAGCTGTCTTCTATTCGAATTCGAAGCTATTTTAGGACCCTGTGATGTTCAAGATAATTTCGCTTGACGTGCCATTAATATCTTTAGTTGAACATTTTGACAATATAATATGTTTCCTACATGCGACAATACGTTCATATCAACATGCCTCGTCTGCCGATCACGTCAACCCTGAAAGTGGATCATTAATACTCAAATAATATGTAGTTAGGCCTCTTGTCATCATTTTATAACACCCAGAAAACAGTTTCTTTGATTCAAATAAATTCTTTTTAAATTAAATTAAATTATTTAAATTATTTTCAAAGAAAGAAAGTTTTCTTTAATATAAGGAAATTTTAAATTTGAGTTATTAAAATAAAAGTTTTGATTGAAAACAAGTTTTTTTCTGAGTGAATGGTTCAAATATTAAACGAATATGTTTGTTATAAATGTTTCTCTCTAAGTATGAATCAGCGAAATTTCACTGATTAGCAGTGAACTTTTCGCTGATTAACAGTTAAATTTCCCTGCCAAAGTTTGGAAATATTCTTGGGTTAAGAATAGATTTCAATTTTTTATACTTTTAAAAATGAACATTTATTACACACTTAATAGAATACAAAAATGTATTTGAGATTTGAAATTTATAAACATTATTAATAAACACATATTCCAATATTTTTAAAAATTTGACTACTCTAAATCAAAAAGGAACTAATTCTTTAAAACAATTTATTAATACTGTATAATATTATCCTTTTCTGCCTGTGGATAATGCGCATGCGTCAAAAATACATAAAAAATTTTTCTCGCTGATTTTCCAGTGAAAATATCGTTCACTGATTCAAACAGCGAAAATTTCGCTGATTCAGGTTTAGAGAGTTGATATTTCAAATCCACTGTGTGTCTATGTAATTCAACAATCTAATTTAACAATCTGTTCTTGTCTCAGGCAACCATCATCCCAATCTGGCTGAGATTATTGCTATAAATCAGATCGCTACAATATGACGTCAACACACTCTATTCATATTGCAAGAATACCTAACTGATGTCAATCATAATTAATAATGCAAATTTACTCTCGCAGCCCTTAAGTGCTTAGCAGACCGTTAACGACTTTAGGATATATCCATGAAAACATAGGTATATTGGCTGTTTACGATGTATCAGGAAACATCATGCATTTGAACAAGAATTAATGATACAACCCTCTAACTAAATATGAAGACTGTCGCGGCATGTGTAAGAGACACTTTTTTAAAAACACACATGGAGAAAAATGTAGATAGTAAAAAATTTAATGTCACAATATATTCATCCTAAATATCTAGATACACGGAGAAAAATGGATATTAAAAAGTAAAATCTAGCTATTTAACTATGGGACGACTATCTTAGATATTTAGATATAATATCTTGATATTAAAACTTTGAAAAAAATCTTAAGATTATTTTCCTTGTACTGATATAATTTTATTTACTAATATAATTTTATTGAATGAATTGAATCTAAAGAAATTTAAAACGATTTGGCGATATTTCACTGGAATTTAAAAGTATTTAACTAGATTTCATGGGATTTTAAGTAATTTTAAAGGATTTAATTATATTTTGTGGAATTTTATTACAAGTATGTAATGTGATGAACTTTCAAAGGATTTCAAGGAATTTTACAACATTTCATTGGATTTTTACAAAAATTTCTTTGGATTTTTAGATATTTTCAGGCTTTAATGGGATTTAATGAGACTTTGAATAATTTTAAGGAATTTAAAAAGGCTTTACAAAACTTATTGAGATTTTAGAAATATGAAGTGAATTCACGGTATTAAGACGAATTTTATGAAATGTTGAAGGATTTTACGAAATTGCATGAAATTTTAAGTAATGTTCAGAGATTTTACAATGTTTCATAGGATTTTAAGTCATTTTAACGACTTAAGGAATTTCAAGGGATTTTAAGTAATTTTATGAGATTTGATGATATTTTGAGAGATTCTAAGTAATTTTAAGCAACTTTAAGATATTTTATAAGATATTAAGTAATTTGAAGAACATTTATTTCCAGAAATTTTTAAGATTTTGGTGAGATTATATTGGGTTTTCGAGAATTTTAAAGAATTTAACGAAATTTCATGGAATTTTGAGTACTTTTAGGAGATATAATGCGACTTTAAGAGAATTTAAGTAATTTTAATCAATTTTACGGAATTTCAAGGTTTTGAAGGTTTGTCAGGAATTTAATAAGATTTAATGGGATATTGAGTAATTTTAAAAGATTTTACGAAATTTAAAGGAATTGTATGAATCTTATTGAGTTTCCTGAATTTAGATAAGGATTAATTACAAGTTTTTATAATTCAAAAATTAAAAATTCTAATTTTTTTTTACTCTAAAATAGCATCAGTAAATAAAAAAAAGCGGTGTCTGTACCTTGGTTTCTATTTTTTGGATATTATAAACAAGAAAATGGAAACAAAAAAATTCGTCAGAAAATACGTCTGAAACTTTAGTCCAATAAAACTTAATATCCAGATATTCAAATATTTGATGTTAGAATATTTGTTAAATAGCTAGATATTACTTTTTAATATCCATTTTTCTCCGTGTATTAATCCTAAATATCCATAAATATTCATCCTACATGTACAAAAAAAAATTTATCCATAATATCTAAGATATTGAGGCTGAATATCCAGAACTGACTGAATATCTTAGATGGCTATCGAATAGTTCACTATCCAAGATATTAAGCTTGAATATCCATTTTTCTCTGTGCAGTTTATTGGCTTGATGTAAAAAATTTGCAATTTGTAATTGTTTAAATAAATGCTTGTTTAAAATAATGTTTGTTTAAATAAACTATTTACAAATGCGAGATACGGAAAAATGATAACGCCATTCGATTTTGCGGGAAAACTACTCTCTAAACCTGAATCAGCGAAATTTTCGCTGTTTGAATCAGTGAACGATATTTTCACTGGAAAATCATCGAGAAAAATTTTTTATGTATTTTTGACGCATGCGCATTATCCACAGGCAGAAAAGGATAATATTATACAGTATTAATAAATTGTTTTAAAGAATTAGTTCCTTTTTGATTTAGAGTAGTCAAATTTTTAAAAATATTGGAATATGTGTTTATTAATAATGTTTATAAATTTCAAATCTCAAATACATTTTTGTATTCTATTAAGTGTGTAATAAATGTTCATTTTTAAAAGTATAAAAAATTGAAATCTATTCTTAACCCAAGAATATTTCCAAATTTTGGCAGGGAAATTTAACTGTTAATCAGCGAAATAAATTTTTCGCTGATTCGCAACTGTATACTCTAGGCTGGTTGAATCAGCGAATATGCACTGCCAATCAGCGAAATTTCGCTGATTCATATTTAAAGAATACATAAAGTCCATGTATTGGACAATTTCTTTATAACTATAGGCATCAGTAGTAGATTTCGTTGAATAGAATAATTCAACCCTAACTGACAATTACTACGGTTGTGATTGCGAGACAGGTTCATAAAAGAGATGGAAAGAAGATTAATGGACAGTAACAGTAACGACTGTTCCTTGGGCACTAGCTTTACCACAGAGTCATTAAAGTCTTCAAAATCTTGATTGTATTTGCACATTTTCCCAACTACGAGGATGTTCGAATCTACAAATACAAATTTATTTCAGGCGTTTACATCCTTCGGTCGAGCTTTCCTGATAGATTGGGGTGTTTATGAAGGTGGTAAGCATGGGCACGATAAAAGGAAAAAATTTGAGGGGTGAAAGATTTCCCGTCCGCCTCCACGGCATTTAAATAGCCATATGTCGAATAACCATCTATCAACAGCAATCTGACTTATTTCTTTCATTTCTCTGAAAAAAAAAACTTATATCGGGAAAAAACATATTTCTGCATGAATAATTTAAAGCTGAAACCCTATAAAGGATCAGTACGAAAAGCTTATTTTTCCGGTTGGTATATTTTTTAATATTGGAACGGTTTAAACATTTTTTGGCGATTGATAAGAATTCAATGCTGATAAGCAGGCGAAATAGTATGAAATGGAAATTTCGGGATTTTTCAATTTCGGAAATATTTAACTTAAGGAATATTTTATAATTTCGGGAATTATTCAACTTATTTAACTTATTCCCTTATTCGGGAAATAATTTCACTTTAGAGAACAAGGATTTCATTTACTATTTGCCTTTAGCAATTAAAACTCACAAATTGAAAAAAGAATAATTACTCGATTAAACAGTCAATTATGAATGAATGATATGATGAAATCGGTTTGTTTTATATGCAAATTTACACAGATAATTTCTAGATTCCATAAATGAGATAATTAATCATCGGATAGAACGCTCCGTAAAAACTCTCTACAATTTTACCGAGCTGCAAAAATTGTGCTGGGAAATATCGAAAAGCGATATTAATTTGTTTCTATAAACGCCAATGACAAATTTCTCGGGCTTATTATATCAGGATATACATTTTCTAGAATTTTTCTTGGACATTGCAGAATTAATAATGGACTTAATATAAAATCTTCTAATATGATGGTATTTTAATATCTACTGAATATTGAATTGGCAAAAAAATTGTATATTAGATCGAAAAGACTGAAATTGGATATTTTATTAATATAAAATAAGGTGGAAAGTTTTCCAATGTAAAAAGATCTTCAATACATATTCTAGTACAGTCAGAGTGTAGAAAAAATTCGTCAAGTAGGTGGCTGTAATTTTACATTTATAATGAATGTTCAAGGTCTCGCTTTTGTCAAATATCGTGTTACACAAAAAGATTCTCCATTTGAGACATTTCAAATTCATCTCGAAAATCTTCTGGTCCTCAGACATTCAGACGAATGACCAGACCAAAGGTGGCTGTTGATCTCAGTAATTTTTCATCGTAAGAATCTCTATCAACTAAAGTCACGAATCCTTTATCCTACCGGAAGTGAACTCCTAGTCCTGACGAATTTGAATGTCAAATCCAAAGAGTCCTCTTATTTTTCCCCCTAAATTCCAAGAAAAATATTTTCATAAAATTGTACTGTATTTTAAATAATTTTAAAACTAAATCCTTCAAAAGGAAACACCTGTTTAATTTCAATTCCAATGGTATAAAAAAAGTCAGTAAAAGGCATTTCATAACTTTATTAATGAATATACGTTGCTTGGCTCATAAATGATGTAAGCTCTCGTTTTTTACTATTTGAGTATTGCTAACGAGACATCCAGGCTATAGCTTCATCTTGTATAACCCAGGACCTGAATAGAAAGCCTGCAGGGCTTTCAGTGATGTGTTATAATTGAGGTTTGTCAGCTATTAAAACGAGAAGGTTACGAGCACTAAAAGGTCAATCAAAAATCAATGTCATTTCTCAACATAAGTATTGATCGATAGGACAATAATTATGAAGTAAAATATAAGGTCTTGGTCAAATAAATTCACATCTTTATACATAATTTGATATCAATTTTCAAGATTCTTCACAAGCAAGTAATTCTTCTGCAAATAATTTCCCTAAGTATTTTTCGACTCAACGAATTGTTACATATTCAAATATATACAATTAAATAAAATTTATTTGATTCAAATATATTTTTTCTTTGATTTTTTTGATTCAAAGATATTTTTTAATTGGCTCTGAGGCAAATATACTTTTATTTGATTTAAACAAACTTTTTCTCTGAGTGTACTCTCTAAATCTGAATTAGTAGAAATTTTACTAATGCAATTAGTAAAGATGGTTTTAACTGTTAAATTAGTAATTTTTTGTCATTTTACTAAATGAAATGGTAAGATTTATGTTACTAAATGAATTAGTAAGGATTTTCTACTAATCTGTTTAGTGTTATCAACTTACTAATTCAATGAGTAGAAATCAATTGAAAACTTATCTAAATTATTAATTTTTTAAATACTGTCTGGTGGTTTTTGAATTTTAAAAGTTTAATATTTTCTAAATTTATATAGGCATATATATTCTGAGTTCATATTGTTATATTGGTAATAATAAAATATGAACAATACGCAATATTCAAAATGCAAACCGGTATATAATATTCGGACATTAGAAGTGAAATTTAGTGTTCCGTTGACTCAAGATAACTTTAAATTTACCATTTAAAATAGTAACCAAGAATACATATGGGTAATTTTATTCACGGACTTCAAACGATTGTTATGCCTCAAAAGATTTCATAGAATTTAAAAGAATTTTAAAAATTATTGTCAAATTTTTGGGGATTTCAAGAGGTTTTTCTGATTTGTAAAATAATTTGAGGATTTGTGAGCATTTCGTGAAATCTTAAGGGTTTTTAAAACATTTTAAAAGAAGTTAAGAGTTATTGATAAGTTTTATTAAAAATTTTAAAGGTTTGCATGGTATTTTGTAAGATTCTCTAATAATTTTAAGGAATTTCAAGATATTTTTCTAATTATTAAAAAATTGTGTAGAATTTTTTAGGATTTCGTGGAAGTTTTTGAGGATTTCTAAGAATTGTTAGTTATTTTCACTAATTTTAACGAATTTCAAGAGGTTTCTATAAGAATATTTTAAGACACTGAGAAATTACTAATATCGATAGCAAGTAGGGGCAAAATCCCAAAATTGAGACAAATTACTATTTAAATAGTATAAATGACTATTGAAATAGTAAAATTTATTATTTTCTGTATGAAAATGTCTCAATTTTGGGATTTTGCCCCTACTTGCTATCGATATTAGTAATTTTTCTAACACAAAGTTTCTCAGTATTTTGAATTTATTGAATTGGTAGACTTTTACTAATTAGTAGTAAACGACTCAGCGCTATATGAATTAGTAGAAAACTACTACCAAATAGTAGTTTTTTACTAATTCAGATTTAGAGAGTATATAGAGGAAAACTTTAAAATTTATTTCGCAAGCTAGATTTCTTTTTAAGAAACCACAAAATCCGCTTAAATCAGATTTCATAAGCACTATTATACTTTTGCTCTAGAAATCCGAAGAAAACTTGTAGATATTGGCTGTAAATCAAACGTAACAGCAGTATAATATCATCAGTGCATGAGCGAACTTTAAACAAAAACGTTCTTTCCGCGATATAGGAAAACTTGTGATAAATTCGCAAGATGTTATTTTTCATATTAGTAATTTAAATATTCCGTTTTGATGTTATTATTTTTTTTTTTGTGTAAAAAGGATAAAGAATACGGGTAAAAACTCTTGTTCGGAACTTATTCAGAAAACAGCCTATATATGCAGATGCGTGGCTCACCCCTGATCTCTAAGCAATATTCAGGGAGGTTACGAAATAGCTAAGGGTTGAGACTTTGGGGTCGCGTGAGAATTTCGGCGGGAGTTCACAACCCCAAGAATTTCAAGCGCCGAGGCCAACCACGATTACAGATCTACGGATCCAGCAAAGAGAGCTTGCGCGCTGCCAGGATACCGGAGCTTTTAGTATCAGCAGCCTCCAGTAGCCGGCTGCCAGGCCACGGCCTCACATACAACTTCCCTCGTCATCAAAAACCCACGCGTCGAGTTTCTCAGTCACGTTTTCTACATCGCTCACATTAATTTTCCCCAAATTTTCTCCATCATACTACACCCAAAAAAAAAAACCTTATAACGCGAGTGCTTTTAAAAATTAAATTTAAAATGTGAAAAATACGAAATTCGAAAATACGAATTCATGGATAAGAGTGTTTAAAGAATGACTAATTAATCAAAAATATACCGCAGTAGAAAATATATTAAATAAATTATATTAATATATTAATATTAATTGTAATAAATTGTAATAAATAAAGAATAAAATAAGAGTGTAATTAAAAAATGATTTAAGTTTCAAGTGAGCTTTCTCATCCTTAAAAAGAGTGATAATGTTTTGATTAATAAATGGCGGGTGGCTGATTAACTCTGGAATTAAGAAACATTTTAAGTTTAATAGCTGAAAGTGTTCCTAAGTAGTTAAGGGACGATGTGAGGCTTCGATCATGAAGGTAAGATCCAATTTACTTTGACATTTCCCCATGGGAATGGAAAATGTAGGCCGTCTAGGTGTTTTCTGGAAAAAGGAGAAACTCTCAAGCTTTTCAGATTGTCTCAATTGTTCCTACGTGACAGATTTTCACACCATTGGGTCTTGTACTGAGAAAAGGAAAGGCATGTCTTTCAAACAAAAGTATTCGCTTTATGTCATCTCGGAACCTCTTTTTTGTTAGGAGCTACCTTTTTCCCAGATCGCTTTTTCTGAAAATCGAAAAAATGAAATAACATTGTTATTATGACAAAAGTAATAAAGAATAAGAGCTTAGTAAATTTTTTTTACGATTATTGGACAAGTTCCTGAAAAATATTGAAATATGTAATGCACATTGGTCGATTTTTAATTACTTCTGGACAGAAAAAATGCAAATTCATCCACGTGATTCGCAATGAGGATTTTGGTTTTGAATAGTGCAAACTAATTAACGATCTTGGCGCGTGCTTTCGAATTTCCGTTCGAGTTTGAGCTCCAATAGCAGAACATAATGGAAAATTCATGTTTAAATACAAGTTTAGTGAGATACTGCTTTGCTGAAAAAATAAATTACCATGGAATCCAAGCATAATGAAAAGCACTTTTGAAATGCGCTTAAATGTTGGAGGATCTTTTATCTTTTGATGAAAATTGTAAAAAAATTGTATTACTCGAGTAATCTGCATCGCAATTGTCTCATAAAAAGGATCTAGCCATAAATGTTACGAGATTTACAAAATAAAGACATTGCATATTTCAGGAGGAAAATTTTTCTTACAATAAGGAAAGAGGGAAACCTTAGAAGATTTATAACTTCCTGTACTTTTATGTTCGGTAAAGATTGAGATTGTTTAATCTAAAGTAATTGTACTTAAATGAAAAGCAAATTGCTTAAATTATATAGAGGTCTGTATATATTATATTATTCTGTATAACAAAAACTGTAACTCGATCTCGTTTTAGAAACGCATGATAAATTTCTCAAATATAGAGCGCTTATTACTCATTCGCTCTACGAACTCTTTGGCCCTTCGTGTGCAATTTAAAACACTTTTTATTCCCTCTCAGCGTTGTAAACGCAAATGGCTTGTACAACACCAAGCTGTACATATTAAATACTTCGTGAAACGACGAGGCCTCTTTAAGCTGCTCTTCGGGGCACATTCTCCAGGGTAAAAAAATTCTTCTGCCCTTGAGGTATCGTAATTTAAACATCCTAGAATATATTTGAATTTGGAGCTAGAATTGAATTTGTTATTATTCATGACTTCGACTAACGAGATAAATTTACATTTTATACACTGTATATATTCGCGACAATCAAATAAGAATATCGGGTTTTCTCCAGAGCTGGTTTTCGTTAAAGTGCACCCTCTGCGAGAGAAAAGCGCACCAAAAAAAAAGAAAAAGGAAATGTTACACTTTTGGGGCTCAAGTAAGATAAATCTCCTCAAAAGTGCAGCTTAAGGAGGATAAGGTGAAAATTAAGGAAGATAAAGCTCACTTAAATTTCATAATTGTAGACTTAAGAAGCCTAATAAAGATTTAGTACTGCACCAATTTGGAAACTATTCTAGGATAACAATTCAGAAAATCACATTAATATTTCTTAGTTATTATTACTATTGGACGTTTATAATTTTCATCAAAAAATTTAAAATACAACTTTCACGGAGAAAAATGGAAGTTAGCGGTTTAGCCCGTGTAAAAATCTTTATGTGGGCCTAGTAGGGTTCTGGTCAGTAAAACTGGTTAGAACCCGACAAGGGTGTAACAGTTGGACTCGCGAATACCCTATATAGGGGAAACTAGTCAGGGCCTTGTAAGTTTTTCTAGTGAATGCCTTTTTTAAAAAAACTATAATAAATTATAAATGAAAATTACCTGTTTTTATGAAAATGAAATTTTATTATGTCAAAACATAGCAAAGAACATAAGAAACAATACAAGGAAATAAATCAATCATATTTATATATTTGCGTTCGCAATGAAACAGAAAACTATTTAAATATTTATCAGATGATATTATGTTAGTAATTAATCATAGTCTTATTATGCTGCCCGATTAGCACCTTATTATAATTTATTTCATTTTATTCAGAATAGAAAAACTGACCAGGGCCTTGTCAGAACCCTATTTTAAATGGGGCAAAATGGGGCAATTTCTGCACGGGAGTAACCTTTACACAAATTCAGTAAACAAAACTTTTATTATAAGACAGAGTCCAAAAATGCAGTAATCATTCCTAAACAGTTTAGGAATGATTACTGTCTTATAATAAAAGTTTTGTTTACTGAATTTGTGTAAAGTTTACTAAACCACTAACTTCCATTTTTCTCCGTGTTCTTAAAAAATATTTTTTTTTTAATATTTTTTTGCACCCCTGAATAAAAATAAAAATTTATGATGTACAGAGGAGATTGAGATTCTCAAAGTACGCAAACTTTGTGTAAGTAACTTTTGACTTTAAAGTAGTGCAACCCCTGAAAATGAATTCCCTTAAATTTACATTTTCTGTACTGTGTATTCAACAGAGTGAGGTAAGGAAATCAAGTTTTCTCGAGAGATGTTTTTAGCTGAGATGTTAGTAGCAGAGAGGTATAACGGAAGTGAAAGACAGGCCCGAAAGTATATAAGAGAGGGTGAGTGGACAGAAATAAAGAGGGAAAAATCGATGATAAAGTCGCATTAACCTTATTCTCTTGTATACTCCATTGAAAAACACGACGTCAAAAACAACATGGAAGGATATGTCAAAAACCACATCAAAAACTGTCCCAATTCTTGACAACGTTTTTGACGTCCTTTTTCACGTTCCTTTTCACGTTGAACATTGTATTTGACGTGAAATTTTTCAATAGGGATAAGCACATCATATAAATACCCCTGTACATGTTAAGCTATCCACATAAAATTCGCGAAAGGGGAAACTTGGAAGAACAACATCGAACACGTTCCAAGATTCTAGGAGATAAAGATGATATTTAAATTCATGGCGTTCCCATTGGATTGAAAAGTTTTGAAAATCGAGTCGCGAACAACTTTGGGTCACGAGCGACGAATAAAATGAGGGAAAATTCAATGGGAATGTGAAAGAACAGCCGAGACCTCAAAATTGGATGCATATAAATGCTGCAAGAAAATTCAGATAAAAGAAACAAGATTAAGGAAGAATGCTAATTTTTATACGAAAGAACAAAAGACAATAATGACAATAATGAGGTGTTATAATAAAACTTTAGAAATGTTACTGCAGAAAAGTTATATGAACAATTTTTATGAAAAACTACGCTTTGATGGCATTCAATAAGTAAACTGGATGGTTTTGAAGTTTTTTATATGAAAAACATTGAACAATTTGAAAATTATTATTAATATATTAAATATGCCCAGATAATTTATAACTAGTTACTTATTTACTCAAAAAAATATAAAAAGACTCCTTTGAAAATTATCAAAGCCATTGTCTCATAACTCACTTGCTTTGTGCTAAATTGAATTGTCGTTAGCGTCCTCAATCTAGTTCTCGACCTTTAAAGAAACTTCAGAATGAAGTCTTATTCGCCTTTTTCAAAACATTTCCAGAAAATTTAATTTCGACCCTTCAAATGTCTTTTTTATTTAAAATTCACTCACCATTCAGGAATTAGATTTTATGACAAAAATAAAAATTTGAGAGAAAACTGAAACAATATTCGAAATGTTTCTTTATAATTCCAATATTTAAAATAAAAAGTGAGCTGAATGCTTGTCTTTTTTCAATTCCGCATAGAATTCAGTAAATTCAACGAAACTTCAAAAAACCTCAAACCTTCACTGAGAAAAATTTTTGGTGCGGGCAACAAAAAATTTTGTTGCTATAGGAGCAACAAAGATTTTCGGTTGTGCTAACCAAATTTTTGTTGAACCAACCAAAGTTTTGTTAATTCGACCAAAACTGAGATTTTGTTGGTTCAACAAAAAGTTTGTTGAAAGAACCAAGATTTGGTTGGCACAACCAAACAATTTTTGTTGCTTCTATAGCAACAAAAAGTTTTGTTGTCCGCACCAAACATTTTTCTCATTGTTAATTTGAAAAAATGAGCTATTGTTTATAAAGATTAAATAAAATTACGATTGTTTTGTAAAATTAGAGAAACGATACGAAATTATTATTGTACAGATCATTTTGTCACAAACTGTATTTCTATTATCTTTCGATAATAGAAAAGCCAAAACATCGATTTCTAATCGATTAGTCGAGAAAAAAGATCGATCTTCTTAGCATACAAATTATGGCTAATAAACCTGGAAAAATGACCTGTGAAGTTAGATAAATTTGAAAGGCTTAATGAAAGGAAAGGAAAAAGCCAAATGAAGACAAGCAAATCCCTTTGCAAGTTTTCCAGAAAAGAATAAAGCCACGAAGCGTTCTCTCCTCGATTCTCAGCACGTCGAAGAACTTAATTCGCAAAACGTAAAGGCGGTAAGCATGAATAATCGTTATTCTCTATAGCCACCGTTTTAACATGAGAAGAGGAGTGGGCGCAGAAGGTAAAGTTGGAGGGGCCTTTAAGGGTGCACCATCCATTATGGATCATTATCGAGTCACGATTAATGATCAGCTGGGGCGTTCTTATTATTGAGGACGCAATATATGCTTTCGATTCGCCATCGAACTGTGTCGAGAAAACTTGAACGACCCATAATGCAATAGGGTAGGACGCGATAAAAATGTTCACTTTTTCAGTCAAAAAAAAAATTCTCGTTTGAAGCTCTCCCATTATGATTAATTGACACAAGAGTGAGAAACAAATTTAAAATTCAAAGCCACATTTTGAGTAAGAAACACTTGCCTGGCTTAGAATGGCTTATGGGGATTTTAAAGTTTCCTTTGAGAATATGATCTTCACCATTAAATGTCTGGCATATGTGTTTTGGTGTGACTATGTATTGTATAACCGCCACCATAACTAAGGTCGTGCCAAAGTATTTCATTTACATTTACCCCGCAGCATGTACGTGATTCGCTCCTGAAACGACCAGATTGTGATGTTCACTGCGTTTTTAAGAAACTCGAGATTCACCTCACAAACTTCGTTCCGGAAATGAGAAATTTAAAGGAGCAAAAAACGAAAATCGGTGAGAGGAACTTGGAGACGGATAAAGGCAATGGATTCAGAAAAATAAGCGAAGTGTGATAAACGGGGATTGAATGGAAGTTTTGGACGACGTTTTGACATGATTTGTCAGCGCGTGGATTTAATAATGCGGGGAAAATATATAATATATAATATATAATATATAAGATTAGCTTTAGGTATAATACCCTCTTATGAATTTTTGAAACTGATATGACGTTATAGCGAAGACAAGGAAGCGTACAAGCAAAAGACTAATTAACTAACTAACTTATATACCCCATATATATGTACATTGTACAGCTTCTCGAGCATTAGGTGGCATTACCCGCGACGAGATGGTAATTACCGTTTCGCAGCACTGACTCTGCTCGTAATTAAATTATCGATGAACCAAGTTACACACAGCACAAGCACATAAGTCGTTTCACCTACATTTCAAATAATTTATCGCACTTCTTACTATCTTCTTCTAATCTCGTAGTCGAATCAGTTCATTTTATACTGAATGCAGCTACTTGCCAACTGAAATTCAATTTAATGTCGAAGGAAAATACCGAGCAATAAAATGGTTAATTATTTGCACGGGTATCGAGTACTGAGCATGTAATGTAATTGTAATTTGGTTAACTTGGAAGAGATTCTCAAATTAATTTTCCTATGAAGGGAACTGATGAGTGGAATCATCTTACAGATGGTTTCAGTGGATTCATTTGGGCACCGAGTGCAGTGCTCACATAGGAGACGCTAATGAATCTGCTCGCTTCCAGACCTTGCTTGACATCATAAAAAACTTTGTGCGCCAATCCCATCTCGGGTCAATCTCAAATGGAATAATTAAACAGCCAGATCCAGGCACAGCGGTTCGAGCAAAAAAAACCACTTTAAACTTTCCTCCTTGTTCTCGATACTATACTTTGTTACGAGAAGTTGGTATACAATCTCATCGAATCTCAAGTACTCAAATCGAACATGAAAAGTGGCTGAGCAGAGCTTCTTTGGCAGAGATGCTTCTTTGCATAGTTCGATTCACAGCAATTCTGACGAAAAGGTTTTAATACAACTTCTTGAACTCTTGAAGTGAGAGGAATAAGGTAAAAGTCTCTGTATTCTTGCAATTCTGAAGGTAGTCAGGAATTGGAACTTCTGCTTGAAGTAAAAAATCTGTCAATTTAAAGAAAACATGAAAAATGGAGTGAAAAATTAATTTCAACACTAACAGGGTGTCTACTACCGGGAAAACCGGGAATACGCCTGGAATTTTTTTTTAATCCTGGAATTTTTTTCAAGAACCTACTTTTATAAACTTTTTTGTTTTCTGTCATAGCAAATAATGTCTACCAAAGAAATAAATTAATACACTTCAGTTATTGTTTCATATTTTATAATTTGATTGAATAACTTAGTTGATACAAAATTAAGTCTGATTAGTAGTTGAGTAAATACTTGCAGTATTAAACATATAACTTTTATAATTTATGTAACAAATTTTAGAAACTATCCAAAGATTTCGAAGGATTATAAATAATTTCCAGGTATTCTCTGAGATTCTCTAGATTTTTAATGATTTCAAGACATTTTCAATAATTGTAAAGGATTTGAAGAGATTTTTAAGGAAGATTAGGGAATTCAAAGAATTTGTAAGGAATTCTAAGGAGTTTTAAAGGACTTTAAAAAGCTTGTAAAATTTTTAAGAAATTTTGATTTTTCAAAGTGATTTTAAGGGATTTTAATGTTCCTCATGGAATCTTAAATGTTTTCATGAAATTTTTTATGAATTTTAAAAGATTTTGTGGAATTTTAGGGAATTTCGAAGGATTATAAATAATTTCCAGGTATTCTCTGAGATTCTCTAGGTTTTTAATGATTTCAAGACATTTTCAATAATTATAAAGGATTTGAAGAGATTTTTAAGGAAGATTAGGGAATTCAAAGAATTCCCAGTGGGCAAAAAATTGAAAGACGTTTCTAGAACGTTCTAAAAACGTCCTAAAAACGTCCTATGTCAGGCCAAAAAACGTCCAATGTTCCAAAGACGTTTTTAGGACGTATTAAATGTTTTCATGAGATTTTTTATGAATTTTTAAAGATTTTTGTGTAATTTTAGGGAATTTTGAAAAGTTTTTGAAAATTTTAAAAGATTTTTTACGTAATTCAAGAGATTTTAAAGTTTTTTCGTGGAATTATAAAGAATTTTAGGAAACCTGTGAGAATTTTAAGAAATTTTGATTTTTCAAAGTGATTTTAAGGGACTTTAATGTTCCTCATGGAATCTTAAATATTTTCATGAGATTTTTTATGAATTTTTAAAGATTTTGTGTAATTTTAGGGAATTTTGAAAAGTTTTTGAAAATTTTAAAAGATTTTTTACGTAATTCAAGGGATTTAAAAGTTTTTTCGTGGAGTTATAAAGAATTTTAGATAACTTGTAAGAATTTTAAGAAATTTTTATTACCAGATTTTGACATTTTAAAAATTATTTTAAGGAATTTTAATGGTCCTCATAGAATAAAAAAAATTTCAAGTCATTTTTACAATCAGAGAATGTATTATTGATTTTTAAAAGATTTTGTGAGATCTTTTATTTCAAAAGTTTTTCTTTAGAGATTTTAATGCAAATTAGGGAATTTACAGAATTATACTAGATTTTTATGATTCGTAAAAGATTTTGTGTAATAATTGTAAAGGATTTCTTGGAATTTTAAGATATTCAAAGAATTTCAAGAAATTTCAATGAACTTTAAGAGATTTCTAAAGTTGTTGTAAATTTGAGTGATTTTTACGAATATTAAATGTGAAGTGATTTTAAATTTCAAAAGATTTAAAGTGGAATTGACTGAAAGTTAGGGAAATTTCAGGGAATTTAAAAAATTGAATCTTGTGGCCTGCCTTAGTTTATTCTTAAAAAGAGTAAAAGTATTATATAGATAAATAATATATAATAATCCAGTGGGAAAAAAGACATTGTCATCCTGAAGATGTCCTAAAGACATCCTTAGGACGTCTATGACAGTCCAATAATGTCCTAAAGACGTCTTTTTGACATTATTTTGACTGACATGTCATGGACGTCCTAGGGATGTCAATGTCTTTTTACCCACTGGGAAACTCTATAATATGTTGGATTTGTTGATTAATAAGTTAACTTCATAATAGTAAATGTATAATGATGTAGCATTAAAGTGTGTTTTCACTTTCCTGGAAAATCAGGGATTTAGCCTTGAAAAACCGGGAAAACGTCTGGAATTTGAATCAGTAAAGGCGGTAGACACACTAACTGTAACTGAACTTCACTGTAGTTTTAAGTTTTTGTTTATCCCTAATTGAAAGAAATGAAAGCTGCATGGACTATAACTGTGCTTACGACCATTTATTCTATCTGGAGATTAACATTACATCGTCGGAGGGAAAAACAATTCAAGACATTGTCACTGAAGGGACGAAGAGATGTGAAAGGATACTTTCCTTCATTACTCTCATGCGTCATCCACTTTCCTTTACCTCGAACCATCGTTTGCCACGACCTCAGGGTTGTAACAATAAATTGATCGAAACCCCGACTGACTGACCTGAGAAAAACGACGTTTAGTTCAGTAAATCCCAGAACACAAGGTCATTCTATTTCCTTTTTCTTTTACAATTAGTATAGAATTAGTACATGATATATGTATATAGAATTTAACTTATCACTCTCTTATATTTTATACTTCTATACAGGAAGTTACCTCCATTATTACTTTAAAAGTCGGATTTCCGTCAAGTCATATTTTGAAAATTTCCCTTTTCCTTCTGGCTCCCCTTTCCTTTCTATCCTTCATAGTCCCCGTCCGTTCCTGATTAAAGTTGCGCCTTTGCATAAACTATACCTTTTGTTCGCACGTCACTGAAAATTCTCCGCAATTACGAAACGATTCGCATAGAGGATTGCCCCAAATCTCCCCTTTAATCTCCTCCCAACCCCTCATTTCACTCTTCTGACGTTCTTAGTACAATTAAATAATCGAGAGCTTTTACACGATTATTCGCGCGGAGAAAATCAACTACTTTTTAAAATTAAAGGTTTTTTACTACGGATAATAAAAGTAATTTAAATGAACTTTTGTATTATGAAGTTTTCTAGAGATAGAAGATTTTTATAGAGATTTTATATCCTAGATAACGAACATTTTTATTAGGACTTCATTTTAATTAACAAACATTTCTATTTTCGACCCTCCTTGCTGTTTATATATCTATACCCTGAAGATATATACAAGTGCATACTTTATTTGGGAGGATTATCTGCAAAGGGGAATCCCGATTTCGTTGGGACAAAAGTGAAGTGACGCTATTCTGAAGAAACAACCGATAAGCTTCCAATGGATGGAAACTATTTTCCCTCCTTTTTTTTCTTCTTTTTTTTTTTTCTCTACCACAGGAACAACTATTTCCACAATTGTCGCTAACCAATTGCCCGGGAGTAGAATTTCGTTATCGCTAAGTTCCAAACAACAGGGTAGCTGAAAGGAAAAAACTTTTTTAAGCACTTTGAGTGGGCATTCTGGTTCTTTACTGTACGAAACTTTCCTTCCTGATAACTGCGATAAGTGAATACACTTTTGTTCGCAACATTTCCTTGCAAATTTTCCTACAATCTGCTTCTTTTGTATGTGTTTCTTTCAAAAAGAAATCCTCAAGAAAAAACGAACTCTTTAAGAAAATTCACACTGCTTTCTTAATTATAATCATTTTCTATTTTAAAAGATTATTGGGACTACAATACTTGTAATTTAATAGAAAATTTTCTTGGAGTAACAACAGTATTTACACTGTGGTGGAAATATATGACATGTATTTTTGAATTTATCTTCTATTGAGAATATCGACAATAGCGTGTGAGACATCATTAAAAAGGTTATTCCTGGGAGATCACACAGTACGAGAAATGCCTTTTGCTCAGTAAGCGATACCTATGCTGAAGGAAAGATAAACTCGGATAAAACATGACCTCGGAATCGCGTTTCTCGCATGTCTGAAAGAGGAAACGACTGTAACGAGACCTTAATTCCTGACAAACAAGAGGAAAGGTGAAACCAGTCGTTCTCGTCGTCCCAGAAAATCGTCGTTTCTATATTTTTCCGGTAAAAATGCACATGTTACCAAAGGCCAATGCTTTTTTTCGCCAATGAAGTTGCAGGTTTACACAAAAAGCGATGAAAACTTCTTGCCCCAATTCTAGTCATATTAAAAACCCGGGATTAAAATTTAGGACATCAAAAACGATCTTATAAAACCCCTTATTATTTCTATCTAATATTTCAGAAGCAGATATTTTATTAATTTAAATGTACACACTTTAAAATGTATAACATCACTATTGTATGGAAATGATTACTTTCTTAAAATTCTTACAAGTTTCCTAAAATCCTTTATAATTCCACGAAAAAACTTTAAAATCCCTTGAATCACGTAAAAAATCTTTTAAAATTTTCGAAAACTTTTCGAAATTCCCTAAAATTCCACAAAATCTTTTAAAATTCATAAAAAATTTCATGAAAACATTTAAGATTCCATGAGGAACATTAAAATCCCTTAAAATCACTTTGAAAAATCAAAATTTCTTAAAATTTTTAC
Organism: Synergus umbraculus; assembly: GCA_900474325.1. Lineage (NCBI taxonomy): Eukaryota > Metazoa > Arthropoda > Insecta > Hymenoptera > Cynipidae > Synergus > Synergus umbraculus. The sequence goes on along the minus strand of UCOK01018247.1, from coordinate 4,448 downwards.
AAGCTTTTTAAAGTCCTTTAAAACTCCTTAGAATTCCTTACAAATTCTTTGAATTCCCTAATCTTCCTTAAAAATCTCTTAAAATCCTTTATAATTTATGAAAATGTCTTGAAATCATTAAAAACCTAGAGAATCTCAGAGAATACCTGGAAATTATAAATCATAAAATATGAAACAATAACTGAAATGTATTAACTTATTTCTTTGGTAGACATTATTTGCTATGACAGAAAACAAAAAAGTTTATAAAAGTAGGTTCTTGAACGTAATTCCAGGATTTAAAAAAAATTCCAGGCGTATTCCCGGTTTTCCCGGTAGTAGACACCCTGTTAGTGTTGAAATTAATTTTCCACTCCATTTTTCATGTTTTCTTTAAATTTACAGATTTTTTACTTAAAGCAGACGTCCCGATTCCTGACCACCTTCAAAATTGCAAGAATACAGGGACTTTTACCTTATTCCTTAAAAATCTCTTAAAATCCTTTATAATTATTGAAAATGTCTTGAAATCATTAAAAACCTAGAGAATCTCAGAGAATACCTGGAAATTATTTATAATCCTTCGAAATTCCCTAAAATTCCACAAAAATCTTTAAAAACTCATAAAAAATCTCATGAAAACATTTAAGATTCCATGAGGAACATTAAAATCCTTTAAAATCACTTTGAAAAATCAAAATTTCTTAAAAATTTTACAAGCTTTTTAAAGTCCTTTAAAACTCCTTAGAATTCCTTACAAATTCTTTGAATTCCCTAATCTTCCTTAAAAATCTCTTAAAATCCTTTATAATTATTGAAAATGTCTTGAAATCATTAAAAACCTAGAGAATCTCAGAGAATACCTGGAAATTATTTATAATCCTTCGAAATTTTTGGAAAGTTTCTAAAATTTGTTAAATAAATTATAAAAGTTATATGTGTAATACTGCAAGTATTTACTCAACTACTAATCAGACTTAATTTTGAGCAACTAAGTTACTCAATCAAATTATAAAATATGAAACAATAACTGAAGTGTATCCTCTCTAAATCTAAATTTGTGAAAAGTGAGTTACTTTAGTGAAAATTTTTACTAATTATTAGTTGTATTTCACTATTTCAATTCGCATTTTTCAACTTTTCACTAAAGTTTTAGTTAAAGATATTTTATTGATTCAAACGTATATACTTTAAAATATATAACATCACTATTGTATGGAAATGATTAATTTTTGTTTCATTAAAAATTCATTTAAATCAATGAAATATCTGCTTTTGGAAGAGATTTATTGATTCAAAAGTATATTTATTGATTTCCAAGTATTTTTTTCTCAGTGCATGTACTAGAATATCTCGTATATGTTTAGAGCCATTCGTATAATTTTGATACCCACCTATATGAAATTTTTCACTGCGCCCCACAAACGTTTGAAACTTTTGTTAAAAATGACTCACTCTAGTAGTCACGTTAGCTTTATTAACTTAACGAGCCTAGAGGTCATATGTCCGTTGCTCGTTAAAATTGTAAAACATTCCCTCTCGGCAGAGAAATAGAGGCTCGATGTAACTCACTAAAAGGGCTTGGATACTAATTTAAATTTAACCAAAACGACCCGAATACGAGAGTGTAAAGTCCTTTTCATTATTTTTGCTCTGGAAATTAATTATGTTTCACAAAGTTTAAATTTAATATACGAACTTTTACAGCTCAAAGAGTTATTTCGAAACTAAGGACGAATATTTATTATTTATGAGAGTATAACTAAGTCATCTACTTTTTATAGGATAATTGTCTATTCATTTTCGGAATGATAAAAACTTTTTATTTCGCTCGTATAGTGGATATAAAGCTTCCAACGATAATGTGAATAAAACATCAATTGAAATTAATAATCTGTTTATGAATTCTTGTCCGAAAGTATCGAGATACCTGCTCGAAATAATTTCGTTATAAACTGAAATTTAATTCAATTCAAATTTAATTTAATGCTACCGCTAACAATACAAAATTGCGACTGACGCTTCCCTAATATTTTACGCCATGTGGAATATTATGTTGAACACAATCACATAATATTGTTTGTAACTGGCTTTATGTTAGCTCTTTTGTGGTCTTCTTATGTAACATACTGTCCATAAATGTTTCTGAATATCCATTCTATAGTAGATTATATATTTTATAGGTATAGATATATATATATATGGTAATATTGAAGTGAATTAAATTAAAACGGTAAACTTAATGAAATGGAAATTTAATTAAATTTCTACAATAAGCGGAAAAACTAGTATAACCGGACTCTGAGTGCTTTTAAGCGAGAAGCAATTCTTATAAATTCTCACTTGAATTGCACATGTGTAAATATTTATCAATGATCAACATATATTCAAATATTACTGGGTACTTTACGCATCTAAATATTTTCAACTCTGAAGATGCATGTAATGAGTTTAGTAATGTAATTTATTACCCAATACATCGGAAGAATATAGAAGACCAAGCGCGGTTTTCGTTTTTCCCGCAAAATGTACCATGGCACGGATGGCACGCACGCGAAAGCTCATTTGTACATCCGACACGCGTATATTCATTGAGTTCCAAACATGAGATTGTTTATATATCTAGCGTGTGTGTGCATTGTTAAATTACGGGAATTGTAAAGTGTTGTATTCGCGAAGCAAAGCCTGCACTGATCGTAACATAGGAAACCATAAACATCACTCCCGTTTCCGTGAGAAGAGGTTTCACCATTTTCAAAACCACTCGAATCGTTTGCAATTCTGGGCAATAATTCAAGAGCAAGGATTGCCCATTTCGAGCCAGGCGATAACTGAAAACTTCAGGATTTTAAAAATTGCCACTCTACGTTTATGGGATTACAGATGCAAATTTTAAATCGCCTCGTTCAATCGATTTGTATATCGTCTCTTTTTTTTCGCTTTATAGAAAGTTTTTAAAAACGAGGATAGACAGAAAGGCACAATTTAGAATTGAATACTTTTCATGATCATAATAGGCAATCATACAATTTCAATCATTTCAATTTCAACAATTCAAACTCTTGATACAGCTTTTGGCGTGGCAAGCTAAACTTATTTATTGTTTTTAGTTTTGCAGAATTATTTATTATAGCTATATAAAACTTTAAAGTCCCTTGAAATACGTAAAAGTCTTTCACAATTTTTGAAAAGTGTTCCCCTAAAATTCTATAAAATCTTTTATAAATCATAAAAATTTTGTAAGGTCGTTTAAAATTCCATGAGGAACATTTAAATTCTTTAAAATCACTTTAAAATAATAAAAATTTCTTAAAATTCTTTCAAGTTTCCTAAAATCCTTTATAATTCCACAAAAAAACTTTAAAATCCCTTGAATCACGTAAAAAATCTTTTAAAATTTTCGAAAACTTTTCGAAATTCCCTAAAATTCCACAAAATCTTTAAAAATCCATAAAAAATCTCATGAAAGTATTTAAGATTTCACGAGGAACATTAAAATCCCGTAAAATCACTTTGAAAAATCAAAATTTCTTAAAATTTTTACAAGCTTTTTAAAGTCCTTTAAAACTCCTTAGAATTCTTTACAAATTCTTTGAATTCCCTAATCTTCCTTAAAAATCTCTTAAAATCCTTTATAATTTATGAAAATGTCTTGAAATCATTAAAAACAAAGAGAATCTCTTTTTTTCGCTTTATAGAAAGTTTTTAAAAACGAGGATAGACAGAAAGGCACAATTTAGAATTGAATACTTTTCATGATCATAATAGGCAATCATACAATTTCAATCATTTCAATTTCAACAATTCAAACTCTTGATACAGCTTTTGGCGTGGCAAGCTAAACTTATTTATTGTTTTTAGTTTTGCAGAATTATTTATTATAGCTTTATATACACATATCTGTATGTATGCATGTGTGTGTGTTAATACATATGTTGGAGCAGAGTTGCAGGGTGAGAGTTTGAGTGTTCTTATGTCCTGTTTCCCACTGGGAGTAACCGTAAAGAACACCCTTCTCTGGCGATCCCGTAGGGATCTACCCAGACCCATGAAGTCATATTTTAGTCGCAACCAAGGTGAGCAAGTACCCTTGTCTTTGCTTAAGATACATGCGCTCTTCTTTTTACGTTTACGTATATCTGTATTTTATGGTGGTTGCAGATTTTGCAAACTATGATTTACAGAAAAATGTACTTACCAGTTTCTGAAAATGCGAAACAATTTTGCGTGCGATTCTTGATCCTCCAGAGAATTGTTCACAAAAGAAATTAATATGTAATTTCAGGGTGTCTACTGATTCAATCGATTCAAATTCCAGACGTTTTCCCGGTTTTTCAAGGCTAAATCCCTGATTTTCCAGGAAAGTGAAAACACACTTTAATGCTACATCATTATACATTTACTATTATGAAGTTAACTTATCAATCAACAAATCCAACATATTATAGAGTTTCCCAGTGGGTAAAAAG
>UCOK01018241.1:3236-16006 GCA_900474325.1 Synergus umbraculus | reverse complement strand
GAGCACTTACGAAAATCGTGTAAAAAAAGAAGTTTTATAAATCGCGTACTACACATGTGCTAGTTACTTAAATAGTTACTGGACCTGTCAGCTGTTTCGCAGGGTCGCCAATTTACCATTAGTCTAATGGTAAATATAATGGAATATATAATGGTAAATTGGCGACCCTGCGAAACAGTTGACAGGTTTAGTAACTAGTCAAGTAACTAGTACAGGTCTAGTACGCGATTTATCAAACTTCTTTTTTTACACGATTTTCGTAAGTGCTCGGGCTTTGAAGTGCATAGCGAGATTCGGAAAATTTTTCTGAGTGAGTGACGCACCCTTGGAGTGAAGTTTTGTGCCTTTTTTGCTCGGACAGGGACTTGGCAAAATGTAAGTACTGTTTACCCGCACCCCTCAACCCGCGTCTCATCACTTGTAAAAATTCACTTTTTAGCCAAACAAATTTCCTTTTTGCAGAAAATAAGTAGATAGCCCCTGTCGTACATCCAAAAGAATGTCGATAAAAAAAACGACACTTCAAACACATCATTTTTGCGACCTCAAACACCGCGTATTGCTAAGATGTGGACACAATGGCGGATTTTAAGGCATTCCACAGATTTTGCTACTTTTCTGTGTTTGTTTACATGTTTTCGTGAAATGTTGCAACAGGCTTAATTTGAAAATTGGTGATAAAAGGTTTTTGAGGTCACTAATTACAAATAAAATATGAAAAATCGAAAATTCAAATTAGAGGATTAGAGGTGCATTTTAAATTGAGTCCTTTTACTTTTAACATGCCTTATTCGAAGTGTTTTTTAACGCTCAAAATTGTTGAATATATATATAATTAAAAACTATATATTGTAATGTCTGAGCAAGTGGTAGTGAACTTAATATTTGAGATTTTTATATAACGTCAATGGAAGTTACTTTACACCCTATACATTATGACTACCATTTCATAATTGACAAATTCCGACTTTAAGGGGTCTACCCTAATTAAAATTTTCAAAAAATTGATTTTTGTATTATATTTTTTGAATGTATACATATCCAGAAGTGTCATACTAAAATTTTGTAAAGATCGGAGTAGTGTAACGGTACTTTTGTGTGACCTTTAATTTGCTACCTGTGCGAGAACACGTACGCGTAGTGAACCGCCTAACTGTCTCATGGATGTCTGCTGCTCCAAAGGACCCTTACCGATAACCGAAAAATCGCCGAAAAATTCTTAAGAACATTAAAATACAAAGTTCGACTGTAGTACGAGTAAAGGGATTCATATCACTCGCCAAACACTAGATCCGTCTAGAAGACCATGCACCCTTAAAACAACGCTACCAGGCCATAAACCGAGCTATTCAAACTATGAAATGAATGAGGAAGGAATTCCCTGTTGGAAGTAAAAATAATCTTTTTCAATCTTCAAAATTGAAATAGAAAGGAAAAATAAATCCAAATGCATCCATCCCTATCCATGCCAATCTACTTCTATCTCTTTTCTAATCTACAATAATCTCTTTCCTTTTGAATTTCAATATTTCTATCTTTCTGTATCCTTCGTTTATTTTCGTCAATAATTTTCTATACTCCATCTATCCACCCTAATCTTTCTTTATTCTCCGCCTATTCACATTAATATTTTTCTATCCCTTTCGTAATCTTGTTAGATTTAAAGAGAGATAGAAAACGAGTGAAATGATTAAAATGAATAGATATGGGTAGATTAAGGGCGTTGGATAATCAGGACTTGCAACTTTTTTCGGGTGCCCCCCATTTTCATTACGGCCCTGTCCTCTGAAACGCACGAGAAAAGATATGGGGAGTTTGAAAGACACAACTTGAATGTTTTTTTATAGACACAACACAGGCTGTAAATAAAAAAAACGCGATGTAAAAAATTTTTGACGGAAATAAACTTTAGTATTACGACGCGAATTTCACGACCGAATGCGGAAAAAGAAAGGAATATACTTATAAAATTTTCGTCAACTAGACGATGAAAAGCGACAGGTGATGAGGTAGGACGGCAGGGGAAGTCGATTTAGTAGCGCGCTCACGAGGCGATAGCGGTAATTGTTTGTACTAGAAAATTTCGGTCGGTAATTTCATCGTCTAGTTGAAGAAAATTGTATAAGTATATTCCTTGCTTCTTTCGCATTGGGTCGTGAAATTCCCGTCGTAATAATGAAGTTTATTTCCGTCAAAAATTTGTTACATCGCGTTTTTTTAATTTACAGCCTGTGTTGTGTCTATAAAAAAACATTCAAGTTGTGTCTTTCAAACACCCCATATCTTTTCTCGTGCGTTTCAGAGGACAGGGCCGTAATGAAAATGGGGGGCACTCGAAAAAAGTTACAAGTGCCGATTATCCAACGCCCTTAATCTACCCATATCCATTCATTTTAATAATTTCACTCGTTTTCTATCTCTCTTTAAATCTATCAAGTCTGTCCATTTCGATCTTTATCTTTCTATCTATAGGTATCTATCTTTGTTGGATCACTTTAATACTTCTTTATCTCTCTCCAAGTATACTACCAAAACCCCAACCTTTTCAATACTTGTTCTATCCATATATGTCGTACAATCATGTGTCCCTTTTTGCGTTTTAAATTTCTTTTAAAATCTAAAATCATGAAACTTATGTACATTTTAATTAAGATCATAAGTAATATCTATTAGATAGAGAAGAGCGAATGTTATAAAAAGATCAAAGATTAAAAGATTTGAATCAAATTAGTGCAATAAAATAAATTAAAAAAAAAACGTTCTAAACAAGGGATAGTTTGGGATAGAGCTTTCTTAGATGAGCGATACTGGTTTTTACAATACAACTCCTAAATCCTTCTTTAGCTCAGTGGACTAAGTGTTGGACAGCGAACTTACATGTCTTATATGTGTAGCGGTAAGATTAGAAGATACACATCACAAAGATAGAAAAATATAGCGTTTGATGGATGCAAAGTGTACACTTGAGAGGGATGGAGAATCTCTATCCTTTTCTATCCAAAAATTTATATCCTTTTCTATCTTTTTACTTTCAACAGGGTTATCCAACCATCAAGCAGCCATTGGAGCTCACCTATCCTTTTTATTTGCCACAAGGATGGAAGATCAAGATTCTACATTGGCTTTTGAAGTCTTAACCAAGTTTGTAAAAGGGATGTATACCCCATCCCGCAAATCAACGCTATTTTTAATAAGCTTCGAGGAACTAGGTATCTGTCCTCGATCGACCTTAAAAATGGCTATTGGCATATTCCACTAACGGAACATAGTAAGTCACTCAACATCTTTGCTATGCTTGGAAAAGACCTCTACAGCTCAATGTAATATGCCTTGGTCCACCCTCTGCTCTATCTACACATACATACACACTTCCAGAGGCTCCTCGACTGCATAATAATTCCAGACATGGCTTCGAACGCTTTCGCATACTTGGATGACATCGTTATCTATACTCAGACCTTCGAAGACCGCATCGAAGTAATGAAGAAAGTCTTCAACAGACTCTACCAGGCTAAATTAAGGCCCATACAGAAAAGTGCCATTTTTTCATTCTTTCAGTAAAGCAATTCAATTGTTTTTGGTTTTTAAGTGAAAATATACGACATCAAAAATAAAATAAACCTAAAGACAACCCTTCAAAGATGTAAAAACTGCTCCTTTTCTCATAATATCAAATTATCTTTGACAGATGAGTGCAGATACACTCGACGTTCCCAATAGTAAAATGTTCCCAAAAGTAAAGGAGTTCCGTTCTCAATAGTAAAGAGCCCAACTAGCAATAAGCACTTGATACCACTGCTCATGCGTTAGGTTCGGCATCTGATTGGCTGCTATTCGTGCGAAGTTTAAAATACTAAAAATAGTATTTGATACGCAATACGCATGCGCAATTAATGTGACTATAGAGAAAAGTAATTTCTTTACTATTGCACGGAAAAAATTTGTTCCGGAAGAATTACCGAAATAGTTCAGAGACTGAGGATATGAGAATAATTCCGTAAAAGTTACGGATCTACTTATTTTAAATGTCATAGAACTTTTTTAAAGAGAATTACAGATAAATTTCAGGAGAATTAAAAATAATTCGGGAAGAATTCTTGGATAGTGCAGGAACTTTCTGAAGTGAGTTCGGTGAGAATCCAGTAGGGCGACTACAGAAATTAAAGAGGAGTTCGGGAAAATTTCAATGACGCCGCGCTATTTCAAACAGTAAAAAAATATTCCTATTTTTCTCTGCTTCGCGGATAGAGATGATTTATAACATTAACATTATTAATCTGCATTGTATATTATATATTTACACACAAATGTTTATGTTTATACTTAATTTACTTTACACATATAATCACGCGCTCTTAAATAATCTTAAATGCCTCGGGTTTCGAACCCTCCTAACACGCATATTCCTACCTAATCTTAACGACTAAGCCTCGCGGCTATATCACGCTGGGGATACAAAAACAAAATCTTTGCTAAGCTTGACTAGGTCGGTTCAGAATGAAACGTGCGCAGATGGACGACTGCGCATGCTGATTTACGGCAGAATTCGGGAATTTTTCCAGTCTAAGATTCAGAATTCTCTTGGCAAGGGAACAATAAAAATTTTTTTAGATACATGGAAATTTCCCTGAAGAATTTTGCGAAGATTATTTAACTGTTTTATATTTTTTTCGAACTTATTCGTTATATTTCATTTTGACCTTTATAAAGCACACTTTCAGTGTTTACTGTGAGTTCGGTAATTTTCTTAGAACGGTTCGAGCTATTTTCCTGAAAAATTATTTGATATCTACCGAATTTTTCTCATATCCTCAGTTTCTGAACTAAATCGGTAATTCTTCCGGAACAAATTGTTTCCGTGTGGGAACGTCGATTGTATATGGGGATTTCATATCAAGTGAACACACTTTTGAAACCGATGTCATCTGATTGGGCTCAAACTTGCACAAAGTTTAGTCCTATTGATTAGTAGTTACCATACCAAATTTGAACGAGATCGGTCAAAAATTTACCGAGATGGAGGGGGTGGAATTTTGACATTTTGTTCAAACAGCCCCTGTTTCGGATCCATGTAACTAATAACCCATGGCATTTAGAAAATTTTGTCCAACACGTTTTCGACAGATTTTTCTTCAATCTTTGTAAAAAAAAATATAAATATTTTTTAATCCAAAATTTGACCAATTTTTTTGAGAATCAATAATATTTTTGACTTTTTCTTAAAAAGGGACGTTCTTTTTCGCTCAAAAGAAAGCTCGGGGCTTTTCCTTTCAGAACCTTGGGGTTCAAAAGTGGGCTGAGACTTTTTTATTTATCAAAATTAACGTCGAGTATTTCGAAACACCCATGACGCTAGCTTTCGAACGTTGTCAAGTGGAGTCCATGCCAAGTGATCACAAAACTTTTCGTACTTGAATGGGATTTGCGTGTAATTCGGTGTAATCAGTCCTTTAGTAGTCTAGAAAAACCACAATAAATATTTTTCAAAAATTCCAAAAAATGGCGAAGACATGGGACGTTGAAATTTTTTGGACCTTTTATCTGGAAACATCATATCTTTGGTTCTAATTAACCGATTTCGCTTTTTAAGGTCTCAAATTTTTTTTAATAAATTGTACTTTCATATAAAAAAATTCAAAGCGAAAAAAAATGTTTTTAATTTTTTTTTGTAAACTCAAAAAACAAAAATCGCTTTTTTGAAAAAACGAAATTATTTATTTTCTTTATTTTGTTGACAAATAAAGGTCTACATTTACTTTACAAGTTCTGTAAATTTCATCGTGGGCAAGTCAGTAGTTTATGAGAAAAAAATTAAAATGCAACGTCATGGATGACGTTCTAATCAGTTCTAACACACTTCGTCATGCAGGACTTTACATTTTAAGTTTTTTCTCATAAGCTACTGACGGAACTCCTTTACTTTTGGGAACATTTTACTATTGGGAACGTCGAGTGTATCTGCACTCATCTATCAAAGATAATTTGATATTATGAGAAAAGGAGTAGTTTTTACACCATTGAAGGGTTGTTTTTAGGTTTATTTTATTTTTGGCGTCGGATTCGGATTCAGCGTCGAAAAATACATCGAAAAACATATATTTTCACTTAAACCTGTTGCAGCATTTCACGAAAAAATGTAAACAAACACAGAAAAATAGCAAAATCTGTGGAATGCCTTAAAATCCGCCATTGTGTCCACATCTTGGCAATACGCGGTGTTTGAGGCCGCAAAAATGTGTTTGAAGTGTCGTTTTTTTTATCGATAATCTTTTGGTTGTACGACAGGGGCTATCTGCTTATTTTTTGCAAAAAGAAATTTGTTTGGCTAAGCAAAAAAGGCACAAAACTTCACTCCAAGGGTGCTTCACTCACTCAGAGAAATTTTGCGTATCTCGCTATGCACTGCAAAACCCGAGCACATACGAAAATCGTGTAAAAAAAGAAGTTTGATAAATCGCGTACTAGACCTGTACTAGTTACTTGACCAGTTACTACACCTGTTAGCTGTTTTGCAGCGTCCTCAATTGACGATTACTACAAAGTATGGTCGGTATGGCCGGTCACATACACTTTCGCATCATTATGTATATGACCGGCCTTACGGACCATACTTAGAGTGCAGTTTGTAGTAATCGTCAATTGAGGTCGCTGCGAAACAGTTGACAGGTTTAGTAACTAGTCAAGTAACTAGTACAGGTCTAGTACGCGATTTATCAAACTTCTTTTTTTACACGATTTTCGTAAGTGCTCGGGCTTTTCAGTGCATAGAGAAATTCGCAAAATTTTTCTTAGTGAGTGAAGCACCTTTGAAGTGAAGTTTTGTGCCTTTTTTGCTTGGACAGGGACTTGGCAAAATGTAAGTACTGCTCACCCGCACCCCTCAACCCGCGTCTCATCACTTGTCAAAATTCCCGTTTTAGCCAAACAAATTTCTTTTTGCAGGAAATAAACAAATAACCTCTGTCATACAATCAAAAGATTATCGATAAAAAAACGACACTTCAAACACATTATTTTTGCGGCCTCAAACACCGCGTATTGCTAAAATATGGACACAATGGCGGATTTGAGTAAGTCTGCATTAATTTTTACTGGTATGAAAATGCTCCAACACCGTTAAAAACTAAAAACAAATTGTACGGCCTATAGCAATAAGGTTCTATCTCAGCGATCAAAGCAACAAGGTTCTATCTTTTCCAAAATTCAAAAAGGTACTAACTTGTCGATCGATTTATATGAGGATACCCTCTTAATCAAAGACCCCTTTGTCCTGAATTGTATACAGGGATTACAAAAAATCAGACACTAATTCCGGCTAAGGGAAATTTTGATAGAAAAATGATGATTCCATTATCACTAAGCGAAGGATATCCAACTGACTGTGGCGGGCACCACACTGATTGGGGTGCTTGTACCTTTTTTCGTTTTCTCCACAATGAATCAGGTAATCACCTCAATCATCGTGGCTAGCTCCCCAACCAGTGTGGTGCTCGCCCCAATGTGTCGCATCTGAACAGTTGCGGCGCCTATTCGAATCATTCACCACAATTTGAAATTCCGAGGAGAGTTGCGCGCGCAACCATCTCTGGCGCATCTATCAAAATAATAACTAACTGAAATTTCGAAAATTATATCTTTTCAATTTCTATATAATTATTATACAATAATATATTTGTATAACTACATTTTCAATTTAAAAAGTCCTTATTATTATGTTAACATTCCTAAGAGTTCTTACCGTCAGTTTGGCTTCAAATTCACTGCAATTCACTGTAATTCACGTTCACGTTATAAACCGGCGCAGAAAAAATCAAAAGGTTACGTTATTATTTTGATAGTTGCGCCAGAGATGATTGCGCGCGCAACTCTCCTCGGAATTCCAAATTGTGGTGAGCACCACGTTGAGCGTGGTGCTCGCCTGAATGATTCGGGTAGGCGCCGCAACTGTTCAGGTGCGGCACATTGGGGCGAGCACCACACTGGTTGGGGAGCTAGTCACGATGATTGAGGCGATTACCCGATTCATTGTGGAAAAAACGAAAAAAAGGACAAGCACCCCAATCAGTGTGTTGCCCGCCACGATCAGTCGGGTATCCTTCCCTCAGTGTACAGAACAGTAATCAATTTTTCTTTTGATGTCCTGAAGTGCTGCTATTACAGATATCCGTAATAGCCCGTAATAGTCCTTAAAAAATATTGTTAAAAAAGAGCTAATTTTTTTTTTAATTTTAGATGTAAATAATAAAATTTTAAAAATTTGAAATTAATTCAGCATTCAGTAATTTTGAAAATTTGAAATTTGAAATAAAAAGTGTTTTCTACCTAATTATATTAAGGGGTTATATACACTTGTGTTGGTCGAAAAAATCGAAAATTTTTTTATTGCATTTTCTTAAAGTACATTCGTTTAAGATTATTTTCTCAAAATTTCATAGAGTTCTGAGCACTAGAACCTAAGTTACAGCTATCAACAGCGCGCTCATCCAAGTGCGCTACCTACAAGTATTCGAAACTTTAAACGCGATTATCTCGGAATGTGATTTTTCAAAAAGGGCCGTTGCGGTGTCCACGATTTCTCAAAAACCATGTGACCGATCAATTTAATTTTTTACAGGATACTTTATAAAACTGAATTTTCAGACCCCTAAAAATCGATTTTTTCAGAAAATTCATAACGATTTTTGCAAAAATACTTATTTTGGCAAATACTTCGTCCAAGTAGAGTAAAAATATATATACTAAAGAAAGCTCATGGTTAAATTGATTGGAGGTCATCCATTTTCGAGTTACCATGGACACCGCGAAGGGTGTTTGAAAAAAGATGTTTTGGCTTAACTTGCGTAGTGTCTACAAATGTCAATATTTTTCTTTAAAATTTGAGAAAAAGTATCTTCAAACATGTAACAATAGATGCGTAAAAGTTTTTTCTTAAAAAAATTTACCGTCGTTTCAAAAAAAAATTCGTGAAAAAAACCTATTTTTTCGGACAAGGCAGTATTCTACTTTAAAACTTTCGAAGGTGTTTTATACTATTTTATATTGTGTTTTGTACTATCTGAAGGTGTTTTATTCGTTGCAGGCATCGCTGATTAAGAGCAAGTCAATTTTTTAAATAATTTTTCATTTAAAAAAACTTCAAACGCGTTTTTCTCGAAACCACGTTTTTACATCCCGTGGGAAAAAAATCTTAAAAAGTACTGGACCGATTCTTATAAAATTTAAACCACATATAAGAACATCTGGTAGCAAAATTTTATTTTAATTTTAAATCTAACTATATTTTTTTTTACAAAAAATGACAAAAAAGAAAACAACCATTTTTTTTTTGTTTTTCGGCCACCATTTTGTTATTTTTGCATACCAATCAAAAATTTTGCTACCAGATGTTCTTATTTGTGTACAAAATATGAGGTCTAAATTTTATAAGAATCGGTCCAGTACTTTTTAAAATTTTTTTCCCACCGTTTGCTCACCTGCTAATTGAGGTGTTGTGTTCAATTGACATTTTGTGTATAAAAAGTACTTAAAATATATAAAAAATTTTTTTTATGTATTTCAATAGTGTATTTATTAAGTCTTACAAACCTAACCCTACATCAATATATTCAATAATTATCTCAAAGAAAAATCACAAAAATAGATTTTTTTTGAACGTTCAAAGTAGAATACTGCCTTAAACGTTGAAAATAACAACAATTCTAATTAAGCCATGCTTTACATAAAAAAATGTACATGGAACAAATTTTGGACCTCCTAGTATCTATAATCTATAATATATATACATACATCTCAGCGTTTCATTTCAGGAAGAAAACATATAGTAAATATTTAAATGCTTACCATTATGATTCTTTAAGCGTAAAAAAGAAAATAATAATTTGTTCTCTTTTAAAACTTTTAAAAATAATTTCCGGAATTTTTTCGTATTAATGCCACTTTCAGAAGAAACAAACTCCAATTGATACTTATCAGAAGTTAGTCGTTCTTTAAATAAGAAATACACCTATTAGCTTGCAAACTCTGACTGGTAGATCTTGGAGGCTTGTTTACTTGAATTTCTGTCCAAGAAGATACATAAATTAATTATCACGCAGTATAAAACCTGTAATGCTGGTTTATTTGGAAGAATTCCACGATGTGAACGGATGATGTTTTCGTGACGCAAGAATCTGGAGGCTCGTCTTCTAATTTTTAATGGAATGTATTTAAATAAACAGGAAACTAATTAATACAGCAATACAATTATGAACTCACTTAATGTTTCGATAAACATATTTTAAAACAATGTTTTTCTTCCTTAATGTTGTAAGAAAATAATGAAATTAAAATTTTAAAATACACGCGTAAAAATACTAAAACAACCCTTATATATTGAATAATTAATTAATAAAAATAAAAATTTTAAGAACAGCTTATGATGAAATACTACGACTCAGATATAACTCGGTAACTTTAAATTGTCTCTGTAAAAATATTTTACTATCATTTATCATGCGCAGAAATTTGATTTGAGAGTATATAATTTTGATATAATCAGTTTTATGTAACAATTATATGATCATTTATTTTGTAGATGAATACAAGTATATAGGCAGTTTGTGTTCTGGATATAGGTTCCTACACCGACATGTTACCGTCACTCAAGAACCTTCTATGGTTCATATTCATGTTAAACTTCGAAGCTGGTCGATTAATGTGGAAGGTGATTAGAAGAAATCAAAATGTCCTCAAAACTGTGATGACGCAACATCTAAACATCCACCCTCATGAATGAGAAAAAATTCTTCTATAAAGTGTGATTTCATGACGTCATAAGTATTATTCTTTTATTTATATAGCAATGGAAAGTTGTTCGCTAGTGAGATATGAGCATCCGGTGGTGGGTCAGTACAGAGAAATTTTATTTGTTGGTTGTTTTTAACAATAGTACATTATTAAGATTCGGACGTGATGACGTCATAGAGGTATAAGAATAGAAGAGAGAAAGTATAGGTTAAAAGTTTCTCTCGCTAGTAGAAAGCGAAAGAAGATAGCGTGATGAAAGAGAGATAGATAGCCGGGTCTCATCTACTTTCTCTTTCATGATTTGCTACTTTGAATATCCCAAAGTATCCTTAGTATATGTCGAAGATAAAATGCGAAAAACGTGATTATTTATGAACAAATACAGGTACAGGTTCGTAAAAAAACACATGTAGGAATAGGGTTAAGAGATATTTCACAATTGATAATCATAATTGGGCTGAAAGGCAGGAAAATTATCAAAATATTGATTAAAACAGAATTTTAGTAAGCACTCGTGGAAAGTACCAAATGTCGTTGTAGCAACTCCAGGGTATAGAAATTGGTCGCTGAAAACACCTCTGGATATATTTTTTGTAATTAATTAAAAATGTATTTTTTTATTAATTAGGATAAATATTCTTAACATCTATGATAAGCGAATGTCTGACCGTATCAATACAAATTGTACAAAATAACAACAAACAGTTTTTAACGAAAAGCAGAAAATTTCTTATAAATTGCGTGTCACTAATCATATAAATTGTTAAACTTTGGAAAGAAAAGTTCTCCCAGGTTCATTTATTGTTTTTAATGGCAATATGAGCCCTAACACAAATTTAATTAACCACAAATTAATAAATTGCTACATTGAATATCCTAAAGCATCCTATTCATTAATTAGTATAAATATTAGTAACATTTATGATAAGCGAATGACTTTCCGTATCAATACAACTGGAAAATAACACCAACAAATAGTTTTTAACGTAAAGCAAAAAATTTCATAAAAATTGCATGTCAATAATCATTCAAGTCGCTAGTATTTAGAAAAAAATGGTTTTCCAAGTACACCTATTGTTTTAAATATCAATGTGAGCCTTAAAAGAAATATAATTGACAACAAATTAATGATTTCATACTTTGAATATCCTAAAGTATCCTCAGTATGTCGAAGATAAAATGCGAAAAACGTGATTATTTATGAACAAATCCAGATACAGGTTTGAAAATAAACCCATGTACACGGAAAAAAATTTTGTGCAGCAGCGACACTTATAGGTACCTCTGATGCGCAAAACTATAGTGCTGTAGTGCGCCCTCTGTTTATGACGATTGTTCTCCCAGTTAGGGAACGTTACTGTCCCTATTTGGCGTAACTGTTGCCTAGATTTTTGAAACAGCAACGGACCTCACGGTATAGGGGGCAACGTTGTACAGTAACATGCAACGATGCCTTCCTCTGTTTTGTAACGACCTAACCCTGATTTCCATAAGATTTTAATGCAAAACAAGGTTGGGTCGTTACAAAACAGAGGAAGGCATCGTTGCATGTTACTGTACTCAGTTTAAGAGACCGACGTGTTGCCAAAATTGGCGTCGCTGTCGCTTTTACACCCCGGTCGCATTGCCGTACTACTATAAGTGTCGCTACTGTACAAAATTTTTTTCCGTGTAGGAATACGGTTCAGAGATAGTTAACAATTAACCATCATAATGGGCCAGAAAGGCAGGGAATTGATATAAATAGTGATTAAAACAGAATTTTAGAGAGAAGTCGTTGAAAGTACCAATTGTCGTTGTAGCAACCCCAGGGTATAGGAATTGGTCGCTGAAAATACCTCTGGATATATTTTTTCCATTTAATTACAAATGCATTTTTTTTTATTAATTATAATGAATATTAGTAACATCTATCATAAGCGAATAACTTTCCATATCAATACAAATGGACAATAACACCAACAAATAGTTTTCAACGAAAAGCA
>UCOK01018237.1:0-10146 GCA_900474325.1 Synergus umbraculus | reverse complement strand
GTTTTAAATTCCTTATTTAAATCCCACAACATACATATTTTAAAATTATAAAAGTACCTTGAAATACGATTGAAATCTAATCAGAGTCATGAAAAATTCTAAAACTTTCCAAAAACTTCTTGAAATTCTTTAAAATTCTACGATAGCATTTAGAATCCCATTATCTCTCATGAAATCTTTAAAAATTCCATAAAATTCCCTTAAAATTCTTAGATTTTCAACGTAGTTCGAGTTTAGACTCGTGACAAAATGATTATTAACGAAACTAAATTCAAAATTCTAATTCAATTCACGCGGAATTTACAATTCGGCAAGTATCGATTGTCGAAAATGACTATCGATATTTACACGACGAATCAGGAGTGCGGAATAGGCGTTACGATATTTCGACTTCGACTCAATCATCTTTTTAGAATAGAGATTTCAAGATTGAAAGATTGAAGATTGCATTTTCGTTCTTCAATTAAAACTCAATTAAAACAAAAATTCATCATTGATGCAATTGAGTTTAGAAATGTCAGTAAGAATAAATGAGTGGTGAATTGGAATTAAAGAAAAATATTAAAAGCAAGGGGAAAGTTCTTTTTTATCTGTAAAGGGAATTATGCTCTTGTTGTTTTAAGAAATGTGATCTTAAGAGAGATGAAATGGTCTTGAGAGAGAATCTTTGCGTATGAAGTAATTTTATTCGCTGTTCTCTTTGTGATGTTCTATGAAAGAATAATAATAATAATGCCACTTAAGGAGAGGAAAAATGCATTCTGAATAAAAAGTTTTAATTGCAATCCAGAGATCGTCGATAATTATCAAATAGGATGGACTTAAGAATCTGCAATACATCGGGCTACAAAATTCTTTCTGAAATTACGAGCAGCTTTTACGGAGGACTTTTTACAAGACTTTCACAGGACTTTTATAATGACTATCGTTGGGGATGTCGCCCCGACTTTTAAAGACTTTTAAAGTTACGTACTTGGTAATTACGACTGAATTAATACTCCAGAGAACAAGAAAACCAAATATATGTTTTGCCTGTAAAAATGGCTATTATATCTTTAAAAATTCAATTTGATATGATAAAATTATTCTGTAGATGATTGAAAGCTAATTTATTGGATATAGAATGATTATTGATAACTTATATCTAAAGTATAAATCGACATTAGCATACAGAGATCAAGTTCGTAAAACATCAAGAGAGCATGTAAATAACATATTTTTCATTCTGAATTATTATAGCTGCAAGCAAATTGACCGACAAGTGAGCATCTGTCTGTAAGTGAAGAAGTTGCGACAAAAACGGGTTTGTCCGCAGGATTGCGGTCGTGTGTTGGTACCACATGAAAAGGGTGAGAAAAGAAAAAAGAAACAGGGAAAGAAAGATGAAGAGGAGGAAAGAGGCTTAAAAAAGAAGCTGCAAAAGGCCAGGATAAACGAAGATAATCATGCTGGCACGAACGTTAAGACACGAGAATGTTTTCGCAGCCAATTCGTCCGAGTTTCTACCTCAACATTGCAAAAACTTCTTCTCTGTAAGACAAGTAAAATCCCCAAACAAAGAAGTACACGTATTTGTTCCTCAAAAAAACTTTTGCCGCAGGAACGTATTAGATACCCTTACATCTTTTTATCTTTCCAGGTTTTATATCAGAATCTTCAATTCCTTTTTCAGAACAAGAACACCGTCAATTCAATAAAATTGCACAAATCAAAAAAAAAATCAGACTATTATTATTATATAACAATACAGTTCGATAAAGTTGTTTTAGCCAATATCTTTTTGCATATTTTTATCGAGACGCGTCGAATTTCGGCTCGAATTCATAAAAAATATTGGGAAATGATCCATGGATCATATGGAATGATCTTTTATCAGAAAAAAAATCCGATTGGCCAAATAAATCCAGTGCTGTCTATAAAATATCACTTGAATCCAATGAAAATCAACACCATCTCTTTTTTCATTTCGCCAGTATAAATTCTACGGAACAAAACCATAAAAACGGTAGCAGATGAAAGGGACATCAGAGCAAATCGATCGCACATAAACAATATTTTTCTGCGTACTACTCTGCGTGGGTAAATGTTTCGTTATCTCGATGAAATTCTTTTCAGCACTGACCTCTCGACACGTAGAAGCCATTTCTCATCTGTATGAGCGCACGTGCCCATAACGCAAAGTGCAACCACACCGAAGAGTGAGAGCACACCAATCAGGAAATACTTCAGTGCGCGTCATTCATCACATATAACCTTGCACCTTGAATTTACCGGCATGGACAACGTTCGGGGCATTAAACTTATATCGCAGACCTCGCGGCATTTTCTGACGTATACATGTATTTATAATGTCTATACATAGATCAAATAGATTATATAGATGTGTACGTGATCGTTTAAGTGAACATAAATGCTCATGTGTGTATGTGTGTGTTTGAATGTTTGTATGTGTACACTGCTGTGTACATATATATGTAAAATTGCATTTGTGTATGTTTACATGTAGGAATTAGACAGTAACCGCCAAGCACGCATGGAACGCGTATACGCGTACCAAGGGAATGTTACTAACATGCCGTGGTTGCTGTGGGTGGTTAAGTGTTGGTCAGCGAGTCAACGAACGGTTATGTTCCTAGTATGTACCACAAACCGCTGCTGCTGATAGCGATGCCGATGGTCTTCGCACGCGATGGTAGATTGCTTCAACGCGTATCTCAAATTACCGAGCAATTTTCTAAAAACATTTCCTATATCGCTCACTTTTCAGAGAAATTGTTTGCTAATGCATATATCTTTTACGCCCATTCATCTCTTATGCAGGTTTATGCATATAATAAACAAAAAAGTTACTAAGTGAGTAAATATCCTGGTAGGATTGTAAAAAGGCGGTTGATGTTCATGGCAATGATTGGCCACTTTAAAATGATCAAACTCCCAATTGGGCGTTGGCCAAACATTGTACCCAACTACTTTGAACTTCATTGTCTAGGGAGATGTGTATTTTCAGAAAAAAGAGTTACTCAAGACCACTCCATCAACTCGACTGTATAGCACGTAAGATAAACACCCAGTGAAACGATCGAGCGGTCCTTGATTGCCCGGACTGGAGTTAAAAGTTTCGATCAGAGGAAACTTCGTCATTGGTCGACGCAGAAGGGTTAAGTTAATAATAATATATATGTATATATGTATAAGGAGTTATGAACACCCCTTCTCTCGAAGGGGTGGTATTAATTTTCAATTATATAGTAATTCTTAGGGGAAATGAAATTTCATGAGAGACCAAAGAATATAAACACAAAGAAATGGATTCTAATAAGATTCTTATAACATACACAATTGAAGGAAATATTTTCATAGAATTCTGGATTTCCACTAACGACCGATGCACTTGAGTAAAAAGTGAATTCGACAAGTCATATTAGAAACCATAATGGGATCCACTTATAGATAAATAAAGCTCGGCTATGCCGAGATAAGAGCGCTATGCTATTGGAATGCTATACATATATAAATGTAAATGAGCCGAGCTTTTGCGGTATGTGCAATTAAGAAGTTATGAAATTCTTCCCTGTCGGAACATCTTTCCTTCGTCTTAGTGTGCAAAGCGGAGGGAGTATTCCCGTTGATGATTTATGGCTTGCAAAAGCACGTGATAGGATTACGCAGTTTCCGACGTAGACGCTGATGACGTCTGGCGTACGGAATAGAGAAATGGAAAAAGCTTCTGCGATATGCATAGCGACTTTCAACTTTTTTCATGCTTGGAAACTTGACACCGTGCAGCTCATCTACTTCAAAACAATTTTTAATTAATTCTTATTATTGCATTCTATGCTTGGCATTTTGAGATACCTTTACTTTGTTATCTCCAAGCATTGCAGT
The DNA here is from genome assembly GCA_900474325.1 of Synergus umbraculus. Classification (NCBI taxonomy): domain Eukaryota; kingdom Metazoa; phylum Arthropoda; class Insecta; order Hymenoptera; family Cynipidae; genus Synergus; species Synergus umbraculus. The sequence continues at coordinate 6,261 of UCOK01018237.1, read as the reverse complement.
TTTTCCATCCATTAAAAAAAATATGTAGGTGTATTGAATCCAGAAATATATGAAATAAAAGTTCTTTTAAATTTAGCATGAAAAAAGTCTAACATGTTTCCTACCTGCAGGTAGGAAGAAAAGGTCATGGGAAGGTCATGGAATTTGCAAAAAACTGACATTTTCGAAGAACTTATGGATGCTATCATTTACATCCCATTGGATAACCCAGTGTAGGGTGATAGGTCGATATCAGACTAACATTATGCATACGGGTTATCATCAAGACCGAACGCTGGTCAGTTTATCTCGTGGCTTATGGTCGACCTGCTTCGACAGGTTATATGCCTTATAGGAGCATCTGATACGTCACGCATCATTTCTCACCTTGCTCGAGTAATCTCCAAATCTCAGATTCGCCTACTTCCCTTGCTTCAAGGTGATATACTGATTGAATCCATTACTGAAGGTCGAAATTTGCATAAACCACCCTTATTTTTTAAATTGGTATCGTCATTAACCAATTTAAATCTCAGTCCACCATATATTATAAGTTCATTTATTATTTTACGCTTTATTTCATTTTCCGTAAATATATTATAAGAAGAATGTTTAACAATCGTTTTTAAAGATTAGATTCAAAATTAAAGTTGCACGTACATTGAAATAGAGCAGAAAAGTATGAAATATTTAATCGTATAAATTCACGTCTACCTTAAAAATTGAAACTTTGATAATTTTTAATTCAAAAACATTCCTTGTCACATTATTTATCCATAAAATTACTCACTGAGTAAAATTTATAAATCAGAGAAATTATAGATATATATACGTCAGTCTGTCGCGACTCAATATCACTGTAAAAACTAGTATCTTAAATGGAACCACTTTTGGGTTCCAATGGATATGCAACAAACCAGAACTCCTACGGTGTGAAATTCACTCTTTTTCAAAAATGGATCCAAAGGAACCAAATTTTGTCGTCCAAAATAACCACATTACTTGACAGATGCAGTGTTCTCAAAGTTGGCTCCCTGCGCGCGCAGCGTGTGTTAGAGAAATTCTGCCATTGGCCGTAATGTGCGCGCGATTCAAGATCGAATTAAATCAATTCGATTTTGAATCGCGCGCCACATTACAGCCAATGGCAGAAATTCTCTAACACACGCTGCGCGCGCAGGGAGCCAACTTTGAGAACACTGAACAGATGAGCAAAAACAAAAACAAGTAAAAGAGCCTTTACAGATAACTTCATGTCATCAAAGGAACCACTTTTAGTAGTTCTTTACTTCTGATTAACACCCAGATTTTGACAGATTCTAAAGGAACCACATTTTCAACGGAGCTGCAACAGCGTGGAACCTCTAGTTTTTTCTGTGATTATTAAATTATACAAGTGCCTCTTTCTTCTTTCCAGACAGTAGGATTTAAAACATTTATGTAAGAATCAAAAAATTGAAGATCTCTCTGGAGTTTCTCAATTCAGTCGATGTGGTCAGAGGCTTGAAAGAGTTGATTAAAACAAGACGTACCGCAATCCTCTCCCCATATAATATAATTATACTTTGTAATGAAGGTGCAATTAAAGTAAAAAGGGCACAGCAAGAAGATTTAAAAAAAAAAAATAAATAAAATTTCATGGAGCAGCACAAACCAGATGATGACTCTGCGGGTTGAAAACAAAAGCCTTAAGGCTAATTTTCATGGTTGTCGGTTCGCCAACGCCCGGAATACGTGTGCATGCACGGAAAACGTCCGGCCGCAATTAAAGGTGTGCCATCATTCTGTGGCTGGTCACCGTGCATCGTACGTGTGTGCTAATTATACTAATGAATATTTATTCAATTACCGCGTGAAACCTCAACCAGCCACTGGACAAAGGAACGAAGACCGCGTTCAACTATACGGTCTGACATGGATAATTCCGTTCTGCCCCCACATGGCCTCGCTTCCTATATCTCTCTGCAGTCCTTTAGTTTCGTGAAACTTTTTAACTTACCATATTCACACTGCCAAGAGACTGCCGCTACCAGTTTGTAAATGTCTCCGGTAATTTACCCCCGAGGGCACAAAGAGAGCGTATGAAAAATCGCGAGAGATCACCTGTAGGTGTAATTGCCTGCCGAGACGGGCTTGTAATACAATTACCCTTGCAAAGCACTGCCAAGCCAACTTAGCACTGCTCAGGTAGCATTTTCCGCTTGTCAAATACAAATTGCTTATTACATTCATACATCTCGGCGGGGATGGTATTTGAGTTAAGAGGGTTGAGTCGAGTTATATTTAGTTTAGTTTGCCACGATTCACGAATTCTGTTATGTACAGTGTTTCACACTGTACAAAACTAGGTACAAAGGAATAATAAAGGCAAGGGAATAATTCTGTCATGTAACTTTACCATTTTCATTAAGTGATGGTATATTACCTCATCTCGGTTATACTAAAATAGTAAAAATGTGGACGACAGTTGCTTTAGGAGAAAATTAACATTAATTTGGTGGAGGATGAAGGTTGCGCGTTGCATGAGATTTATCGCTGCAAAAGCATGGGATAATTACAGCACGCAACCTGGAAAAAAAGGTGCAAGGGTGACTTCCGAGTTTTAATGGATACCGCCTCGTTGATGAATGAGTGAAACTGAAGAAGAGAAATGACGCGGTGTCGAGTCACATTCATCAATTGGTTACGTTCGAGAACCTGAGCTGTCGAGTGAAGTGTCTCTAGTTACGCGCAATGGCCTGACGGTTTTGCCGAGGTGTGGATACTTGGATAGTTAATAAAAAAAAAAAAAACGAAAAAACGAAAAAAGAGAAAAAAAAGCTTTTCAAACTAACCAGGTGCCACTTCATTTCAACCCCTGACTCTCAACTTTACCCTCACTCACCTCTCTCATCGATCCACTCGACTTTCAGCAGCTCGTTTTGTTTCTCTTCATGAATTCTCAGGTAAAGGGAAACGGTCTATCTAATAAAAATCTGGTCTGAATCAGTGGTGCCATTTCTCAGTTGGTACCTGCAATCCAACCTGAAAGTGATTAATTTCATTATTTACTTTTTATTTGATAATTTATACAATTACTGTTTGATTATGCAGAAGTTAAAAATGTTGGGCGTCTGAAGTTTGGACCAACTTGGGTAAAAAAAAATGATCCAACTGGAGAACTAGTCTAAATGTGTTTATTGTTTTAACGATTCGTAAAACTAGCGAATAAAAACGTAAACGTGAAATCTGCAACGCCAGGTAAAAAAAAAAGTAGTGCCTCGCTTCGAGGAGTGTTTGCGCAAATTGAATGGTCGCAGAAAATGCGAGCATAACGCGTCATTTGCCACGACAGAACGACGCGGTAACCCAGCTATTCATCGTGAGTAGGTATTTGTTACGTTTTGAATTTTCCCGCGGGAGAAAAACTAGAAAAAGCGCAAGAATACGGGTCATGTATCATTTAACGCATTCAACTGGCATTCGGGTCGGAAAAATATTCTTATTCAGAAGAAGACAGATGTGCATGATAAATTCACGAATAAATACAGTAATGTACATAAAGTTCACAAAAACTGATCTTCTAAATAAAAGGGAGAAAATAATTCAATATCATTTTTATGAAATCATACATCACAGAATTTTTCCATTAAATAAGTGATGTAAAATGTATGTGGTTTAAACTTCTTTGATAATCGTATTTCTATTTCATTAAAATGATATTCGTATTTTCCAAGAACTTCAAGAGTATTTAATTTCGTTAGGTATAAAAAAAAAACCGTTGTATCTACTTCTATTCTAATGAGCACGATCTTTTTATTTTATTCACATCCATGGTTCTCTCTTTCCAATTAAAAGTATTCTACTGCTTTTTCAGTACTAAAGCCTTAATGGGATCCAGTCACGAGAATCGAGTTTCTCGAACTTTTTCTTACCGCATGTTTTTTTTTCAACATAGATTAAAACTTATACGAATGATGGTAAGCATGATGGAAAATTTAAAGTACTCTGAAGAGGGATCCGAAAATGTTAGCTCATGCTTTATGTACCTTAATTACACTTCAGTATATATTCATTACCGAAAAAATTCAATAACAATTCTGTTTATACCTAAATTCCAGTATAAATAGCTGACCCCTTTCCATCTAAATAGTTATACCTGTAAAAATCCATAGTATAAAATATTCAAACAGAGTAAGCGATTATCATTCATGAATCATGAATCTACATATTAAATTGATATAATTACCGTTATAAAATGCAGTAATTATCCATAAAGTGTCAGAAAGAAAACTCTCTTGACTGTCGTTCATATCGAAATCATTTTATTAGTCGCTAAATCTCTATTACAACACTTACTTGGTATAGTACGCTCTAAAGTACCGTATAAATTAATTTCTTAGCCCCTTATGGATTTAACTTTCTATAACAGGCAACCTAGACACGATCGTGGGTTATCTATAACCCCTTCGGTAATACTCTTGTACAGCATATCGCCTTAAGGAGGTAACATCATCATAAACTTTCCCAAAATCAGTTAATTCTCATAATTATTCTGCATATAAAGCATTATAAACACTTAAAAATTAATTATTATTATAAAATACATAATTTCAAATAAATATATAAGAATATCATCGATTTGTGGAAGAAGATTGAATAATTCTCGAAGGCATAAAAAGCTCAAAGTGCCTATAGTTAAAACATCTAATATCGTAAGAAGCAATTGCTCACAACTCCTTACTTGCTTACGTGTATATTACAGCTTTATAGCCTTATAGCCTTGCACGCAATTTTACTATTCTGTCGATATTTAATATCCATATCGAAGGATCTTCGTTTAATGGTATAATCCGTGGGCAAAATATAAGCACAGTAGTAAACTATACTCAGATCACGCGCTGCCAGTTATCCGCTACGAAATACACTTTCCTCCCAGAAACTTTATTTCCAAGGCATTAAGTCGTGCCCTGTGCTTCCATATATACATATTGAAAATCGAAGTATCCTATCTTTCCATCTTGCACTTTGCTATAAAATCTGTTAAGATATTAGGCACTATTTTTCTTTATAAAGTTATTCGAAAATTAAGTACATGTTCTCTTAATCTGAATCAGCGAAATTTCGCTGATTGGAATTAGTGGTATACTTGTCACTGATTCAAATTAAGAGAGTGCAAAACGCATGTATGATATATTCTGATGATATATTTTGACAAATTTCTTATAGTTAAATCAGCAAACCGCCTGTTTTGTAATTTAAGCGGGATGCATAGAAGGATAATCTGCTAGCCGTCAACATGCTCGTAAAACAGCGGCAACCTAAAACGCTTCGAAGGGTAAAGTGAAATTGCACGGTGGCAATTTGTGAGAGATGCAGATACGTATTAGCTGGAAGCATTATGCGCGAAACTGCATACCTGTGCGCATACTTACTAGGTGAATGCTTGTTATGTTTACCCCGTTATCCTCAGGGAAAATTTTATCGCAATCGGCCTACGTGTCAATCATACTTTTAGCGAGCCTTTTTGAGTTTTATGTAATAGTTTGCATGTATGTAGTTATTCTATGAGGTACATTATTGGAAAAGTGAAATATAAGGATAAAAAATGCTCTCTTAATATGAATCAGCGAAAAATTTATTTCGCTGATTAGCAGTGAACTTTTCGCTGATTAACAGTTAAATTAATAAACACATATTCCAATATTTTAAAAAATTTGACTACTCTAAAGCAAAAAGGAACTAATTCTTTAAAACTATTTATTAATACTGTATAATATTATCCTTTTCTGCGAGGCGCATGAATATGCCCCAAAATCTATTTTCCCTAAAATTTATTTTACCAAAAATCAGTTGATCGAATAGCAAGTTGCTATAATTTTTAATACTTCCGAATTATCGTTTGACATAATTTTTACAATTCCGAATTATTATTTAGCATAATTTTTATTTCTCCAAATAATCATTTGTGCTAATTTTTAATTTTCTGAATAACTATTCGACATAATTTTCATTTTCTCGAGCTGCCATTTGTCATAATTTTTATAATACCGAATTACTGTTTAGCATAATTTTTATTTTTTCGAATGAGCATCTAACCTAAAATTCATTTTACCGAAACACCATCTGTCATAATTCCCATTTGACCGAACTCCCAAGTAACAGAAATTTCATTCTTCCGAAAATGGCGTTCGACAATTTGATTGGCTGATTTGAATTTCGCGGTATTATTCAGCCAATCAAATCGCCGGACGCCATTTTCGGAAGAATGAAATTTCTGTTACATGGGAGTTCGGTCAGATG
>UCOK01018235.1:0-18638 GCA_900474325.1 Synergus umbraculus | reverse complement strand
GGGGGTTTTATGGTGTCCTGTTGGGAGACTATGTCTTATGAGATTCTTATTGAATTCTTATGGAAGTCTAATGGTGTCATATAGGTCATATGGAAGTTTTATTGTGTTAAATGTGAGTCTTATGGAGTATTATGAGAGGTTCTATGGAAATCTTACGGGCGTCTTATGGACGTCTTATGAGGTTCGTATAAGAGTCTTATGGTGGTCTTATGGTGTCTATGGAGTCTTAGGGGTCTTGTGAAGGTCTTATAGGTCCTACGGGTCCTTATGGTGTCTTATGGGGGTTGTATGGTGTCCTGTTGAGAGACCATAAACCCATAATCTATGGGAGTCATAAAAGAGTATTATGGCGATCCTATGGGAGTCTGAGAGACTTATGGGTCTCATGGGGTCTTAGACGGTCATAGGTGTCATTTGTAGGACTTAAAAGACTTATGGGGGTTTTATGATGTCCCATTGGAATTTAATGGGAGTCTTGTGGTGTCTTAGGGGAATCTTATGTGATTCTTATGGGAATGTTATGGAGTCCTATAGATCTTATGGAAGTTTGATGGTGTCAAATGTGAGTCTTATGGAGGACTTATGAGTCTTATGGGAGGTTTATCGCGGTCTTATGGGGGTTTTATGGTGTCCTGTTGGGAGACTATGTACCCATGATGTATAGGACTCATAGAAGAGTATTATGGCGATCCTATGGGTATCTAAGAGGACTCATGGATCGTAATGATTTCTTATGGGGTCTCATGGGGTCTTAGAGGATGTTATGTGTCTTATAGAGGACTTATGAGCCCCATAGGAGTTTTATGGTGGTCTTATTGGGTTTTATGATGTCCTACTGGTTTAATGGAGGTCCCATAGTGTCTTATGGGATTCTTATTGAATTCTTATGGAAGTCTAATGGAGTCATATAGGTCTTATGGAAGTTTTATGGTGTTAAATGTGAGTCTTATGGAGTATTATGAGAGGTTCTATGGAAATCTTAAGGGCGTCTTATGGACGTCTTATGGGGGTCTTATGAGGGTCTTATGGGGGTCTTATGGGGTCTATGGAGTCTTATGGGTCTTCTGGAGGTCTTATGGGTCCTTATGGGATCTCATGGGGTCTTACGTGTTTTATGGACGACTAGTGAGTCCTTTGGGGGTCTAATGGTGGTCTTATGGGGGTTTTATGGGGTTCTTATGGGGTTCTTTTGGGATCTATGGAGTCTTATGGATCTTATGTCTTATGGGTCATAATGGGGTTTTAGGTGTCTTATGGAGGACTTATGAGTCCTATGGGGGTCTTATGATGCTCTTATGGGGTTCTTATGGGAGTCTTATGGGATTTTTAAAAATATTTCTAAGATTCCTCTCTCTCCCCTATTTTCAAGAAAATATTTTTGCAATTTTATAGGAAATATTGTCGGAACACCCGTTGCATTCTGTCTTTCGTATTTGCAGATAGGGAAATGTCGTGCAACTCACACGTGCTGAGGTAGGCAACTGCGTCTTCTGCGGATTTTCCACCAGTCTGCCCTGCAGATAGGTAAGTACTTATTGGATGAACAGGTACACATACAGATGTATCTCGCTCATCTGACGAATTTCAGAGGAAAATAGCATTTGCAACGCGGAAGTATTTCCATTTCCGATTGAATTTTCTGACATCCCTTTAACGCTGGATGACCAAACGTAGATCGTAATACAGAGTCGAGATATGTCAAGATCAGGGATAAAGTAAAATGATACACTGTTCAAAATACTATTCATTACTAGAGGAAGTGGGACTTCAATTCACTTTCATAAAGATACACACACACACACACACACATGTACATATATATATATATATTTTTGTAGTTCCATTGAATGTGATTCTATTGTGCTTTCTTACTAAAGAAATGATTTTCTTTGAAAGTGAGAATCAGATTCCTTAAGACGAGATTTCTTTTGAAATTTTACTTCTTCTTTGGGAGAGCTTTGCAGCGGATATGAGTAAATGTTTTCTGCTAAGGTAGTATCACTGTTGGAAGTAAGAAGATAGAAAGGAATAGGAATTTTTTCATAGAGAAGGGAAATGATAAAGGTGAATGGTAAATAAAAATGGTAAAGGGAAGTAGTAAAAGGATAGGGAAAACGGAAATGATAAAAGGGAATAACGAAGGGAAACGGTACAAGGCAAGGGTAAAGGGAAATTGGTATGGATAAGGCAAAGGGAATGGTAAAAGGGAATGGCAAAGGGAAACAGTAAAGGGGAATAGGGAAATGGTACAGGGGAATGGTAAAGGGAAATGGCAAAGGGAAACAATAAAGGGGAATAGGGAAATGGTACAGGGGAATGGTAAAGGGAAATGGTAAAGAAATACGGGAAAGGGAAACGGTAAAGGGAAATGATAAAGGGGAATGGTAAATAAAAATGATAAAGGGAAGTAGTAAAAGGATAGGGAAAACGGAAATGATAAAAGGTAATAACGAAGGGAAACGGTACAAGGCAAGGGTAAAGGGAAATGGCATGGATAAGGCAAAGGGAATGGTAAAAGGGAATGGCAAAGGGAAACGGGAAAGGGAAATAGCAAAGGGAAACAGTAAAGGGGAATAGGGAAATGGTACAGGGGAATGGTAAAGGGAAATGGCAAAGGGAAACAATAAAGGGGAATAGGGAAATGGTACTGGGGAATGGTAAAGGGAAATGGTAAAGAAATACGGGAAAGGGAAACGGTAAACGGAAATGATAAAGGGAATGGCAAAGGGAAACGGTAGAGGAATATGGTGAAAGGATATGGCAGAGGGAAATCTTAAAGAGAAATGGAAAAGGAAAATGGTAAAAGGATATGGTAAAGGGAATGGCAAAGGAAAATGGTAGAAGGATGTCGTAAAAGTATGTAGCAAAAGGAAATCTTAACCGGAAATGGCAAAGGGAAATGGTATAAACAAACGATAAGGCAATGGTAAAGGGAAAGGGTATGGGTAAGGCAAAGAGAATGGTAAAAGGGAATGGCAAAGGGAAACGGGAAAGGGAAATGGCAAAGGGAAACAGTAAAGGGGAATAGGGAAATGGTACAGGGGAATGGTAAAGGGAAATGGTAAAGAAATACGGTAAAGGGAAACGGTAAAGGGGAATGATAAAGGGAATAGCAAAGGGAAACGGTGGGGGGGAAATAGCAAAGGGAAACAATAAAGGGGAATAGGGAAATGGTACAAGGAAATGGTAAAGGGAAATGGTAAAGAAATACGGGAAAGGGAAACGGTAAAGGGAAATGATAAAGGGAAAGGCAAAGGGAAATATTTAAGGGAAAGGGTAAAATGATATGGTAAAGGGAATGGCAAAGGGAAATGGTAGAATGATATGGTAAATGGAAATATTGAAGGAATACGGCAAAGGGAAGCGGTAAAGGGGAATGGTAAAAGTGAATGGCAAAGGGAAACGGTAAAGGGAAATGGCAAAGTGAAACAATAAAGGGGAATAGGGAAATGGTACAGGGGAATGGTAAAGGGAAATGGTACAGAAATACGGGAAAGGGAAACGGTAAAGGGAAATGATAAAGGGAACGGCAAAGGGAAATATTTAAGGGAAACGGTAAAATGATATGGTAAAGGGAATGGCAAAGGGAAACGGTAGAAGAATATGGTGAATGGATATGGCAGAGGGAAATGTTAAAAATAAGTGGCAAAGGAAAATGGTAAAAGGATATGGTAAAGGGAATGGCAAAGGGAAATGGTAGAATGATGTGGTAAATGGAAATAGTGAAGGAATACGGCAAAGGTAAGCGGTAAAGGCGAATGGTAAAAGTGAATGGCTAAGGGAAACGGTAAAGGGAAATGGCAAAGAGAAACAATAAAGGGGAATAAGGAAATGGTACAGGGGAATGGTAAAGGGAAATGGTAAAGAAATACGGTAAAGGGAAACGGTAAAGGGGAATGATAAAGGGAATGGCAAAGGGAAACGGTAAAGGGAAATGGCAAAGTGAAACAATAAAGGGGAATAGGGAAATGGTACAGGGGAATGGTAAAGGGAAATGGTAAAGAAATACGGGAAAGGGAAACGGTAAAGGGAAATGGTACAGGGGAATGGTAAAGGGGAATGGTAAAGAAATACGGGAAAGGGAAACGGTAAAGGGAAATGATAAAGGGAAAGGCAAAGGGAAATATTTAAGGGAAAGGGTAAAATGCTATGGTAAAGGGAATGGCAAAGGGAAATGGTAAAAAAAATTGGTAAAGGGAATGGCAAAGGAAAATGGTAAAAGGAGAGTGTAAAGCGAAATGGTAATGTAAAATAGTAAAGAGGAATGGCAAAGGGAATGGCAAAGGGAAACGGTAAAGGGAAATGGCAAAGTGAAACAATAAAGGGGAATAGGGAAATGGTAAAGGGAAATGGTACATAAATACGGGAAAGGGAAACGGTAAAGGGAAATGATAAAGGGAAAGGCAAAGGGAAATATTTAAGGGAAAGGGTAAAATGATATGGTAAAGGGAATGGCAAAGGGAAACGGTAAAAGGATATGGTGAAAGGATATGGCAGAGGGAAATCTTAAAGAGAAGTGGCAAAGGAAAATGGTAAAAGGATATGGTAAAAGGAAATGGTAAAGGGGAATGAGAAAGGGAAATGGTAAAAGGAGAGGGTAAAGCGAAATTTTAAAGGGAAACCATAAAGGGAATCCTTAAGGGAAAATTGTTAAAGAAAGGGATGAGAGTTTGAAACTGGTCTTCGCCAGAATTGTTAGCGACTTTCCTATTCCTGTCGACTTACCTCCGAACACTTAAATCGCATTATGCAAAAGCTGACTCCCCGTTACGGCAACTTCTAGTAGCATTAACTTCCGCCACTACTATTCGGCAGCATCGTAGTTTGCTAATTTGATTAATAACCATAAGCGGTTTGCAGGCACGTCGAACAGTTACCTAATTGAGTCCAGGGACAAGTCAGCCAAAGTTGCTCACAGATACTTATTTCTTGGAAGGACACAGCAGTACATATATACCATACGTATTGAATCGATCTGGGATGAGAGAAGCAGGTGCCCTGCGAACACAAGTGGCGTTAACAGTACCTCGTCGTTAAGTTTCATGAGCCGTTTGACGACAAGGCAACATAATGAAATTATTCGCTTGTCAAATGCATAATATAGAGAGCGGAGACGCGTGCAGTATCATATTCCAGAGGTTGCTAATGTAGATTTGGAATTTCTACGGGTGAACTCGAGCCAGCGTTTGGAGTTTACACCTGGCCCATAGGAGCAACGTGTTACCTGTCTCGAGTTAATTAACTTAATTAATGGATCAGCCAACCTGTCAGAGTTTGCTCAGCACCGCGCGACCCGAGTGCCGAGTAGAGCCAGCAACAAACATCAAAGATAAATCGTCAAACTTCCGGGAAAACTTATCGAGGAACCCACGCCTCAAATGCTTCGCTTAAATAGCCGGCGTCACAGTCGGGCAAAAAATAGATGTTTTTGGACAAATTGAGGAGAAAGTTCGTAAGAGGGTAAACCTGTTTTATTTAAGCTTCATGTATTTATGTATTTTGATGAGGTGATTACGAAAATGATATTGAGAATTGGCGACTACTCGATTTTCATTGTGGAATCATGAGAAAATCATAGAAATCACGATTTCCCCTAACCATTTCCCTTTAAAATTTCCCTTTACTGTTTCCCTTTATCATGATTTCCGCTTACCATTTCCCTTTACCGTTTCCCTTTAACATTTCGCTTTACCCTCTCCTTTTACCATTTCCCTTTGCCATTCCCTTTACCAAATTTTTTTACCATTTCCCTTTGCTAATTCCCTTTAAGATCTCCTTCTACAATATCTTTTTACCATATCTTTTTTTCAATTCCCTTTCTCATTCCCCTTTACCATTTTCCTTTATCGTATCCTTTTACCATTTCTTCCTTCCATTCCCCTGTACCGTTTTCCCTTGTCATGTTCCTTTATCATTTCCCTTTGCCATTCCCTTGTACCGTTTCCTTTTGCTATTCCCCTTTAATATTCCCCTTTACCATTTTCCTTTGCCATTCCCCTTTACTGTTACCCTTTGTAATATTCCTTGAACATTTCTCTTTGCCATTCCTTTGTACCGTTTTCTTTTGATGTTCCCCTTTACTATTCCTCTTTACCATTTTCCGTTGCCATTTCTCTTTAAGATTTCCCTCTGCCATATCCTTTCACCATATCCTTCTACCGTTTCCCTTTGCCATTCGCTTTACCATATCATTTTACCGTTTCCCTTAAATATTTCCCTTTGCCATTCCCTTTATCATTTCCCTTTACCGTTTCCCTTTCCCGTATTTCTTTACCATTGCCCTTTACCATTCCCCTGTACCATTTCCCTATTCCCCTTTATTGTTTCCCTTTGCCATTCCCTTGTACCGTTTCCTTTTGATATTCCCTTTTATTATTCCCCTTTACTATTCCCCTTTACCATTTTCCTTTAACGTTTCTTTATACCATTTCCCTTTGCCATTTCCGGTTAAGATTTCCTTTTGCTACATACTTTTACGACATCCTTCTACCATTTTCCTTTGCCATTCCCTTTACCATATCCTTTTACCATTTTCCTTTGCCTTTCCCTTTATCATTTCCCTTTACCGCTTCCCTTTCCCGTATTTCATTACCATTTCCCTTTACCATTCCCCTGTACTATTTCCCTATTCCCCTTTACTGTTTCCCTTTGCTATTTCCCTTTACCGTTTCCCTTTGCCATTCCCTCGTACCGTTTCCTTTTGATATTCCCTTTTATTATTCCCCTTTACTATTCCCCTTTATCATTTTCCTTTAACGTTTCTTTATACCATTTCCCTTTGCTATTTCCGGTTAAGATTTCCTTTTGCTACATACTTTTACGACATCCTTCTACCATTTTGCTTTGCCATTCCCTTTACCATATCCTTTTACCATTTTCCTTTGCCTTTCCCTTTATCATTTCCCTTTACCGTTTCCCTTTCCCGTATTTCATTACCATTTCCCTTTACCATTCCCCTGTACCATTCCCTATTCCCCTTTATTGTTTCCCTCTACCGTTTCCCTTTGCCATTCCCTTTATCATTCCCCTTTACCGTATTTCTTTACCATTTCCCTTTATCATTCCCCTGTACCATTTCCCTATTCCCATTTACTGTTTCCCTTTCCCGTTTCCCTTTGCCATTCCCTTTTACCATTCTCTTTGCCTTATCCATACCCTTTCCCTTTACCATTGCCTTATCGTTTCTTTATACCATTTCCCTTTGCCATTTCCGGTTAGGATTTCCTTTTGCTACATACTTTTACGACATCCTTCTACCATTTTCCTTTGCCATATCCTTTCACCATATCCTTTTACCATTTCCCTTTGCCATTCCCTTTACCGTTTCCCTTTACCGTATTCCTTTACCATTTCCCTTTACCATTCCCCTGTACTATTTCCCTATTCCCTTTTACTGTTTCCCTTTGCTATTTCCCTTTACCGTTTCCCTTTGCCATTCCCTTTGCCATTCCCCTTTACTATTTTCCATTACCATTTCGCTTTACCCTCTCCTTTTACCATTTCCCTTTGCCATTCCCTTTACCAAATTTTTTTACCATTTCCCTTTGCTAATTCCCTTTAAGATCTCCTTCTACAATATCTTTTTACCATATCTTTTTTTCATTTCCCTTTACTATTCCCCTTTACCATTTTCCGTTAACGTTTCTTTATACCATTTCCCTTTGCCATTTCCGGTTAAGATTTCCTTTTGCTACATACTTTTACCACATCCTTCTACCATTTTCCTTTGCCATTCCCTTTACCATATCCTTTTACCATTTTCCTTTGCCATTTCTCTTTAAGATTTCCCTCTGCCATATCCTTTCACCATATCCTTCTACCGTTTCCCTTTTCCATTCTCTTTACAATATCATTTTACCCTTTCCCTTAAATATTTCCCTTTGCCATTCCCTTTATCATTTCCCTTTACCACTCCCCTGTACCATTTCCCTATTCACCTTTATTGTTTCCCTTTGCCATTTCCCTTTACCGTTTCCCTTAGTCATTCACTTTTACCATTCCCCTTTACCGCTTCCCTTTGCCGTATTCCTTCATTATTTCCATTTACCATATCCTTTTACAATTTCCCTTTGCCAGTCGGTCAAAATATAGATGTTTTTGGACAAATTGAGGAGAAAGTTCGGAAGACGGTAAACCTGTTTTATTTAAGCTTCATGTATTTATGTATTTTGATGAGGTGATTACGAAAATGATAGTGAGAATTGGCGACTACTCGATTTTCATTGTGGGATCATGAGAAAATCATAGAAATCACGATTTCCCCTTACCATTTCCCTTTAAAATTTCCCTTTACGATTTCTCCTTACCATTTCCCTTTACTGTTTCCCTTTATCATGATTTCCGCTTACCATTTCCCTTTACCGTTTCCCGCTATCATGATTTCCGTTTACCACTTCTTTTTACCATTTCCCTTTACCCCGACTGGTTTCGAGTGCTTCTTCAGCGTCCGCGCTTGAATGTAATATGTACTACATATCACGGATCATTAGCATAGAGATTTCAATTAAAACTGCAGTGTTTACTGCCTTGTCAGATTAAAGTAAGGTTTACGTTACCTCATCGTAGGAGGCGCTAATTTAGAGATTTGGCGAGATTTTTTGTCTCCCGTGCAGTTTTGCGATGCAGTGCACGGCTGAATCCACCACGAGTCGCATAATTAGATAAGCTGGTGTAGCTATGAGCAGGTAGGAGAGTGCAACGCAACGCCTGGGTGCTCGCTTAATTACTCGAAATGCCTAAATACCTGGATGTATTTCATGGCAACATACTAGCATCCGAGGTCAGAGTAGTTGGTCTGCAACCGGCTGGGGTGCTATTTCATGAGAGATAATTAATGGAATCTTCGGACTAATAGCTGCGCAACATGACCGCGCGACAAAATTACAACCACAGAGGCACGCATTACCTGTGAATTTGCCATCTTGCTAAGTTAGTTCGATATTGGAACTGGCCTCAAATTATAATTTATGACTAGAGTCCCGACACTTTATACTAATTTGAATACAACTTGGTCCTTTGTTAATTAATCGTATCTTTTCATGTATCGGGTAATATTATTCTGAGTTTCTGGAATTAGGAAGGATGAACTGGGAAAAACAGTAATACCTTGATTTTTATTAATTTTCCCTTACCGTGAGTTACCTTTACCATTTCAATTTTATATTTCCCTTTACTATGCTTTCCCTTTACTACAATTTCCCTTTTCTAGGATTTTTCTTTTATTATTTCGCTTTACCACGATTTCCCTCTAACATTTCCCTTCACCACCTTATTTTAACGTTCTTATTTACCATTTCCTTTATTATGATTCCCTTTTTCCATTTCCCTTTAAAAATTCCGATTTAACATTTCCCTTCACGATTTCCCTTTACCATGATTTTGCTTTACCATTTCCCTTTACCATTATTTCCGTTTACTATTTCCTTACACCATTTCCCTTTATCATTTCCTTTTACCGTTACCCTTTACTATTTCCCTTAACTATTTACCTATATCGTATTACCTATATTAACTATTTACCCATTTTCCTTTAGCATTTTCCTTCACCATTGCCCTTCACCATTTCCCTTTACCATGTACCTTTAAAGTAATTTCCCTTTACTATTTCTCTTTACCACGATTTCCTTTTTCAATTTTCTCTTACCATTTCCTCTTACTATTTCCTTTAACATGATTCCGCTTTATTATTTCCCTTCACCACGATTCCCCTTTACCATTTCCTTTTACCATTTCCCTTTATCATTTCCTATTACCGTTACCCTATACTATTTCCCTTAACCATTTACGTATATTGTTATTTCCCTTTGCTATAATTTACGTTTTCCATTTCACGAAGGGAAATGTTAAATCGGAATTTTTAAAGGGAAATGGAAAAAGGGAATCATAATAAAGGAAAATGATAAAAGGAAATGGTAAGGGGAAATTGTAAAAGGAAATCGTGGTATAGAGAAATAGTAAAGGGAAATTACTTTAAAGGGAAATGGTGAAGGGCAATGGTGAAGGAAAATGATTAGGGAAAGTGGAAAACGTAAATTATAGCAAAGGGAAATCACGATATAGGTAAATAGTTAAGGGAAATAGTAAAGGGTAACGGTAAAAGGAAATGGTAAAGGGAAACGGTGAAGGAAAATGATAAGGGAAAATTGAAAACCTAAATTATAGCAAAGGGAAATCACGATATATGTAAATAGTTAAGGGAATTAGTAAAGGGTAACGGTAAGAGGAAATGATAAAGGGAAATGGTAAAAGAAATGGTAAAGGGGAATCGTGGTTAAGGGAAATAATAAAGCAGAATCATGTTAAGGGAAATACTAAGAGGAAATGGTAAGGGGAAATTGTAAAAGGAAATGATAAAGGGAAATAGTGAAGGGCAATGGTGAAGGAATATGATAAAGGAAAATGGAAAAAGTAAATTATAGCAAAGGGAAATCACGATATACGTAAATGGTTAAGGGAAATAGTAAAGGGTAACGATAAGAGGAAATGATAAAGGGAAATGGTAAAAGGAAATGGTAAAGGGGAATTTTGGTGAAGGGAAATAATAAATCGGAATCATGTTAAGGGAAATAGTAAGAGGAAATGGTAAGGGAAATTGTAAAAGGAAATCGTGGTATAGAGAAATAGTAAAGGGAAATTACTTTAAAGGGAAATGGTAAAAGGATATGGTAAACGGAAATAATGGTGAGGTGAAATAATAAAGCGGAATCATGTTAAGGGAAATAGTAAAAAGAAATGGTAAGGGGAAATTGTAAAGGGAAATCGTGGTATAGGGAAATAGTAAAGGGAAATTACTTTAAAGGAAAATGGTAAAGGGAAATGGTGAGGGGCAATGGTGAAGGAAAATGATAAATGAAAGTGGAAAATGTAAATTATAGCAAAGGGAAATCACGATATAGGTAAATGATTAAGGGAAATAGTAAAGGGTAACGGTAAAAGGAAATGGTAAAGGGAAATGGTAAAAGGAAATGGTAAAGGGGAATCGCGGTGAAGCGAAATAATAAAGCGGAATCATGTTAAGGGAAATAGTAAAAAGAAATGGTAAGGGGAAATTGTAACAGGAAATCGTGGTAAAGAGAAATAGTAAAGGGAAATTACTTTAAAGGGAAATGGTGAAGAGCAATGGTGAAGGAAATGGTAAACGGAAATAATGGTGAGGGGAAATAATAAAGCGGAATCATGTTAAGGGAAATAGTAAGGGGAAATTGTAAAAGGAAATCGTGGTAAAGAGAAATAGTAAAGGGAAATTACTTTAAAGGGAAATGGTAAAGGGAAATGGTGAAGGGCAATGGTGAAGGAAAACGATAAAGGAAAATGGAAAACGTAAATTATAGTAAAGGGAAATCACGATATAGGTAAATGGTTAAGGGAAATAGTAAAAAATAAAAGTAAAAGGAAATTATAAAGGAAAATGGTAAAAGGAAATGGTAAACGGAAATCATGGTAAAGGGAAATGGTAAAGCAAAATCATAGTAAAGGGAAATCGTGAAGGGAAATGTAAAATCGGAATTTTTAAAGGGAAATGGAAAAAGGGAATTATATTAAAGGAAAATGATAAAAGGAAATGGTAAAGGGGAATCTTGGTGAGGGGAAATAATAAAGCGGAATCATGTTATGGGAAATAGTAAGAGGAAATGGTAAGGGAAATTGTAAAAGGAAATATTTAAGGGAAATTGCTTTAAAGGGAAATGGTGAAAGGCAATGGTGAAGGAAAATGATAAAGGAAAATGGAAAACGTAAATTATAGTAAAGGGAAATCACGATATAGGTAAATGGTTAAGGGAAATAGTAAAAAATAAAAGTAAAAGGAAATGATAAAGGGAAATGGTAAAAGGAAATGGTAAACGGACATCATGGTAAATGAAAATTGTTAAAGGGGTATTTTTAAGGGAAATGGAAAAGGGGAATCATGGTAAAGGGAAACCTTGAAAGGAATTGATTTCAAAAGATTTTTTTTTCCAAAAAATACGTTCGTTTCCGATAAATCTCAATATTTACTGCTAGGGTCGCATATTTAGGTAAATTTTATCGACGTTGTCTGTTCATCTTCTTGGAATGGATAGGTGTGGAAAAGGCGGTTAATGGAGGACACTAAGATTCTCAGCAAGCTTGAAAAGAGTGCGCATCGTTAACTTTAACGAGATAATAAATGATCCTGATGTAAAGCCGCGCATTTGAAAAGGGGAGGTTGACATCGCGGTCAAAGTCGGAAGACAAAAGCCTGCGAATTAAATACTGAGGAACGAAATCCTGAGATATTAGCGCCATTCGCCAACGTCAGGACCCGCATCATTTCCGTTTTAGAGAGTCGGCTTTTTATATTCCCGATAGTTAAAAGAGATGAAGCGATAAGGTCCATTCGAAGAAGATAAATCTTTCTCATTTAACTTAAAAAGATTTATTTCAAGGGATGTATAGGAAAAAAAATCTGTCTCTGTAATAATTTTTTGTATCTCACGCTTTTTGGCGGGAAAATTGAATTTATGATTTTCTGTTGGAATTTTTCATGAAAAGTACATTTTACGCCCTAGGGATCGTAAAGTGTTGTTTACTTCCTAGGAAAGAAAAATACTTTTTCGACTCTCCTCATCTTTTAAACACTTTCCTAAGTACGCAGAGAAAAATTGATGAGCACTTGTCTCCAACTTTTCAAAGATTGTGAAAGAGAATTCTTGCTAGCAATAAACCGGACAAGAAGCGAAGTTTTCCACCGCAAGATAAACCGCAAGTTTTCCGCCTCTCTCGGTCGTAACAAAACAAATCCAATGAAGAAATCGAATAGTCTTTCCCTGAGGGAAAGCGATGGAGGGGAGAAGTATTCCCTTTCCTCTTTGCGAATCTGGGGTTTACTTTTCTGGCGTTATCTTGGAATTCGAGCCTTTTGCAGTTTATTTGTCTCTAGACTCCAAGTCTAACTGTTAGGGCAAACACCAAACATCGACAAATAACCGACATCCTCTAAATGTCATGTCTACAGCAAATCACATCCCTATTACAAAACGTCCCTCGATCCGCGACTTCGAAACTGATTCCTGCACGTTTACCACTCTCTTTGATTTTCTTTCTCTTATTCGAGTTCGATAAACTCTCGGAATTCGTTGGAAAAATAAACTTTACGAAACTGAAGTTTCTTTCTAAAACTTGTGATTTACAATATTATTATTATATTATATTTATTTATTATTATTAATAGAGGTGATTTAATTATTAGACGTTGTTTTAACAATTGTTTTTTTTTTTTAAAATCGAAAGTCATTTTTAAATCCATATTTTGGAAAGTCCTTTACGAAACCATTTTTTCAAACCACTTTTCCCAATCCACTTTTCCGAATTCCTTATTGGAACAATATTTTTAATTTCATTCTTTCTAACATTTTTTCTAAACTTTTCTAACCCTTCGAAACCTCTTTCTAACTCCTTTCTAACCTTGTTTCTAATCTTTTCTAACCATCTGCTTACCTTTTAAAACTCTTTTCTAACCTTGGATCGCCTTCTTCTAACTTTTCCCTTTTCTAACCTTTTTCTAACTCTTTTAATCCCTTTTCTAACCTTTCAAGACTTTTTCTAACCTTTATAACCCCATTAAATATCTTCTATCATTTTTTCTAACCTTTTCTCATCTAATTTTCGTTTTTTTAACCTCTTTTCATTTTATTCTAACGCTTTTATAACCCTTTGAACACCATTTCTAACTCATTTCTAATCTTCTTTCTAACTTTTTTCTAACCTTTTCTAACCTTTTTCTAAACCTTTTCTAATCTTTCTAACCTTTTACAACCTTTTTCTAAACCTTTTCTAACCTTTCTAACCATTTTTAAACCCCTTATAACCACCTTCTAATATTATTTCTAACATTTTTTCTAACCTTTTCTAACTTTCACCAAACCGTTTCTACCTATTTTCTAACCTTTTATCACCTAACTTTTCCCTTTTCTAACCTGTTTCTAACCCTCTTTATAACTCCTTTCTAACCTTTTCTAACCTTTTCTAACCATTTTCTTACCTTTTTTAACTCTTTTCTAAACTTGGCTCGCCTGCTTCTGACTTTACCCTTTTCTAACCATTTCTCACCTAATTTTCGCTATTCTAAGCTGTTTTTATTTGTTTCTAACGCTTTTATAACCATTTGAAACCCATTTCTAACTCATTTCTAACCTTGTTTCCAACTTTTTTCGAGACTTTTCTAACCCTCTTATCTCTTCCAACCTTTTTCTAACCTTTTCTAACCATCTTCGTACCTTTTTAAACTCTTTTTTAACCTTGGCTCGCCTTCTTCTAACTTTTCCATTTTCTAACCCTTTTCTAACTCTTTTAATCCCTTTTTTAACCTTTCAAGACTTCTCATAACCTTTATAACCTCATTAAATCTCTTCTATCATTTTTTCTAACCTTTTCTTACCTAATTTTCGTTTTTTTAACCTATTTTCATTTTATTCTAACGCTTTTATAACCCTTTGAACACCATTTCTAACTCATTTCTAACCTTCTTTCTCACTTTTTTTTAACCTTTTCTAACCTTTCTAACCCTTTTTAAACCCCTTTTAACCACCTTCTAATCTTCTTTCTAATATTTTTTCTAACCTTTCTAACCATTTTTAAACCCCTTATAACCACCTTTTAATATTCTTTCTAACATTTTTTCTAACCTTTTTTAACTATCATCCAAACGTTTCTACCCATTTTCTAACCTTTTATCACCTAACTTTTCCCTTTTCTAACCTGTTTCTAACCCTCTTTCTAACTCCTTTCTAACCTTTTCTAACCATTTTCTTACATTTTTAAACTCTTTTCTAAACTTGGCTCGCCTGCTTCTAACTTTTCTCTTTTCTAACCATTTCTCACCTAATTTTCGCTATTCTAAGCTGTTTTTATTTGTTTCTAACGCTTTTATAACCCTTTGAAACCCAGTTCTAACTCATTTCTAACATTCTTTCTAACCTTTTTCGAAAGTTTTTCTGACCCTCTTGTTATTTTTTTCAACCTTTTTCTAACCCTTTTCTAACCTTCTCACATTTCCTTTTTCTAACCTTTCTAACCATTTTAAAGCCCTTATAACCACCTTCTAATCTTCTTTCTAACATTTTTTATAACCTTTTCTAAATCTCATCCAACCTTTTTCTAACCTATTCTAACCTTCTTACAACCTTTTTCTACCCATTTTCTAACCTTTTCTTACCTAACTTTTCCCTTTACTAACCTGTTGATAATTTTTTGTCTAACACGCTTTTCTAACCCTGCGAACCCTCTTTCTAACTCCTTTCTAACCTTCTTTCTAACCTTTTCTAACCATCCTCTCACCTTTTTAAACTCTTCTCTAACCTTGGCTCGCCTTCTTCTACTTTTTCCCTTTTCTAACCATTTTCTAACTCTTTTAAACCCTTTTCTACCTTTCAAGACTTTTTCTAACCTTTATAACTCCTTTAAACATCTTCTATAATTTTTTCAAAACCATTTCTCACCTAATTTTCGCTATTCTAAGCGGTTTTTATTTTTTTCTAACGCTTTTATAACCCTTTGAAACCCATTGCTAACTCATTTCTAACCTTGTTTCCAACTTTTTTTGAAACTTTTCTAACCCTCTTCTTATCTCTTCCAACCTTTTTCTAACCTTTTCTAACCCTTCGAAACCTCTTTCTAACTCCTTTATAACATTCTTTCTAACATTTTCTAACCTTTTTTAACCATCTTCGTACCTTTTTAAACTCTTTTTTAACCTTGGCTCGCCTTCTTCTAACTTTTCCATTTTCTAACCCTTTTCTAACTCTTCTAAAACCTTTGCTAACCTTTTAAGACTTTTTCTAACCTTTATAACCCATTTAAACATCTATAATTTTTTCTAACCATTTCTCACCTAATTTTCACTTTTCTAACCTGTTTTTATTTTTTTCTAACGCTTTTATAACCCTTTGAAACCCATTTCTAACTCATTTCTAACCTTGTTTCCAACTTTTTTCGAAACTTTTCTAACCCTTCGAAACCTCTTTCTAACTCCGTTATAACTTTCTTTCTAACATTTTCTAACATTTTCTAACCATCTTCGTACCTTTTTAAACTCTTTTTTAACCTTGGCTCGCCTTCTTCTAACTTTTCCATTTTCTAACCCTTTTCTAACTCTTCTAAAACCTTTGCTAACCTTTTAAGACTTTTTCTAACCTTTATAACCCATTTAAACATCTATCATTTTTTCTAACCATTTCTCACCCAATTTTCACTTTTCTAACCTGTTTTTATTTTTTCTAACACTTCTATAAGCCTTTGAAACTCATTTCTAACCTTCTTTCTAACTTTTTTCGAAGCTTTTCTAACCTTCTTCTTACCTTTGACAACCTTTTTCTAACGCTTTTAAACCCCTTATAATCACCTTGTAATCTTCATTCTAACATTTTTTCTAACCTTTTCTAACCCTCTGCCAATCTTTTTCTAACCATTTTCTAACCTTTTCTCACCTAACTTTTCCCTTTTCTAACCTGTTTCTAATTTTTGTCTAAGTACGCTTTTCTAACCTTTGAAACCCCTTTCTAACTTATTTCCAACCCTCTTCTTACCTTTTATAACTCTTTTCTAACCTTTTCCCGCCTTCTTCTAAGTTTTCCCTTTTCGAACTTTTTCTAATCTTTTCTAACTCCTTGAAACCCATTTCTAACCCCTTTCCGAATTTCTTTCAAATAATTTTTCTAACTTTTCTCACCTTTCCTTTTTCTAACAATCCACTTTTTAACCACATTTTCTCACCTTCATTTCCAACTTTCTTTTCCAATCCACGTTACCAAATTAAAGTCATTTTTACTCCCTAGGAACTAAAAAGACAATTTTACTCCCTAGGTACTAAAAAGTGTTTTTCCATGTCGTATGCTGTTTTAAGAAAAAACAATTGTTTTTCATGTCTATGAAACGTTGCAAAAAATCTATTTTTTACTCCCCAGAGACTAAAAAGTACAAATTTCGAAAAATTTCGGATTGATTCGGAATGAATTGCCATCAAAAACTTTAGCTAGGGAAGTGACGTATTGAATATATCTATTCTAAAGTTCGGATAGAGACTCATTAAAATTTTTTTTAGATAAACTTTAATTTCCTGCAGATTCGGATTTATTTGAATTGAAAAATATTTAGTTTATCAGAATTCAAGAGATTTCAAGTTCTACTCTAAATTATACTGGAGCAGACTTTCAAAAGAAGAAGAAAAGAGAAGAGATGAGAATTTATTCCGGAAAGAAAATATGCGAACCTGTTCCATAAACTGCAAAGGCGAATCGTGTCGGACTGATCTTTAAAGGTTAGGCGTTGCCTAGGAATTTTTCCAGGAATAAGGAGAAGTGAGTCTGGACTTTTTGATTTAGCGCTCCTTCTATGCTTGCTTCCCAATGAGATGGCAAGCATCCAGTAGGTCAAATATTTTCTAGAGCATCTTGTAACTATTGTGCTGAACTTGGAGACTATTTTAGGAAATTCAAATCATTGTGAGATCTTGGATGGAGTATGAATTTCCGTAGATATTTTACCTCTCGAGATTCTTTTTCTATTGAGCTTTAGGAAACACTCAAATCAGAAAAAATTTTGTTTGTAATATTTTCGTTACTTTTTTTGGAAAATTTGAAAAAAGTATATTTTTAAATTAATTTGAAATCATGAAACTATCTTGAATTCTTGTCAAGTTCATTAAAGTCACTAAAAATATCTTAAAATCCTTGACAATATCTTGAAAACTGGCTAAAATTACGGAAAACAGCGTGTGATAAAATAATACTTTTACCTCCTAGGGAATAAAAAGTACTTTTTATGCTCCAGGGAGTAAAAAGTAGTTTTTTGCTACGTTTCATGGACAGGAAAAACAGTTGAAATATCTTAAACGGCATGTATTATAAAAAAAACACTTTTTAGTCCCTAGGGAATAAAAATGACTTTTTAGTTCCTAGGGAGTCAAAATGACTTTTTAGACGCTAAGGAGTAAAATGTACTTTTTAGTTCCTAGGAACTAAAGAAGAAGAAAGAATCGAAAAGGAAATTTTCACACTAGGGATCGAAGTATACTTTTTACTCTATAGAGGGCGGAAACTAATTATTACACTCTAGGGCTAAAAATAATTTGGATTGGAAAAGTGAATTGAAAAAGTGTTAATTTTATATATTTTAATCCGGCTTTATATTTCTGTACTAAAAAAAGGTTATTCATTTGAAACTACAGAACAAACCATGAAAAAATAATACTTTTACCATGATAAAATAATACTTTTACCTCCTAGGGAATAAAAAGTACTTTTTATGCTCCAGGGAGTAAAAAGTGGTTTTTTGCAACGTTTCATGGACAGGAAAAACAGTTGAAATATCTTAAATGGCATGTATTATAAAAAAACACTTTTTAGTTCCTAGGGAGTCAAAATGACTTTTTAGACGCTAAGGAGTAAAATGTACTTTTTAGTTCCTAGGAACTAAAGAAGAAGAAAGAATCGAAAAGGAAATTTTCACACTAGGGATCGAAGTATACTTTTTACTCTATAGAGGGCGGAAACTAATTATTACACTCTAGGGCTAAAAATAATTTGGATTGGAAAAGTGAATTGAAAAAGTGTTAATTTTATATATTTTAATCCGGCTTTATATTTCTGTACTAAAAAAAGGTTATTCATTTGAAACTACAGAAC